>ML014260.1:0-45794 GCA_003615045.1 Caulochytrium protostelioides | reverse complement strand
GAACCGTGATCCGAGGGTTGCTGGAGTCTGAAGCCACCAACGGCCATGAAGCTGTCCACAGCAAGTGGGTGAACCGCGATCTCCATGCCGCGTTGGCCATCCGACGTTGTCTGGCCTGACCGGACAGACCGATAGCGCTGTGCCACAACCCGGAGCCAACCAGGTGGCAGCCCGTGGTCGGCAAGCTCATCCAACACTGAACCAAAATGCATACTGCCTCGGAGGGGGACCCCTGGGGTCCCCCTCCGAGGGCACGGTGTGCGTGTTGAGTCAGCATATCCGACCGTAAATAAAGATAGTTATATTCGATCAGAAAACAGAGATCCATCCTTGCTGATCGCTGCGTTAGCGCTGTGAGCTTTTTCTGGCGATGCGCCTCCGCTCGTAGCGACAGCACCCTCGACGTGGCGTAGTATGCGGAGTCACAGGACCAGCAGCACCTCTCGACCGGCCACGGCCTGGCCCGCGTGATCCCGCTGAGTGGGAGGTAGCTCGAGGACAAGGAGGTGAAGACGGATCTCCGACGCGGGCGACTGCGTGCATGAGGTGGGGATGGGTCACGGTATCAAGGGGCCGCCCTGGCCGTGGTAGCGGCGCCAGGCCGCGGATACCATACCAACGTACCGCGACGAAAACACCAGGTTTATTTAAGGAGGTGCACCGGCGTATCCGACGCAATCCGGGCTTCCTTGGCACCGACGGTGCCGCCCCGATTATCCATGGTGCCAAACGTGGTCCAGCTGCGCAGACCGCCTTCCTGCGGTTCGAGGGCAGGCCACGAGTAGCCGTTGGCCTTCTTGAGAACGATTTCGATCTTGGTGCCCAACACCTCGTAGCGACAGGCCGCAACGTCCACCGGCTGGCTCAAGGCGGGAAGATGGAAGCGGGCCCGGCCCCCTGTCACGCCGTTGTTGACGGCATCCGGCTTGAACACGACGGACACGGTGAGACTCTGCGCATCGAAGTCGACCCTCGTCTGACTGGCATCGGCTTTCTTGGCAAAGAGCGAGATGATGACGCTGGTTTGGGTCTGGTACCAGTCATGTCGGACGGCGACCATGTTCGCGTCGGAGGCGGATTCCGACGCCGAGGCCGACCGACCGGGCTCAGCATGCGCGACCGTGTCGTCACGCGCGTTCGCTTGGAGCCAGGCCGATTTCCCGACATCGGTGAATCGATGCGCTGCGCCGGACGCACAGCCCGGGATTTTGAGAAATTCATCAAACTCAAGCACCTTGCGCTTCGAACAGCAGCTCCAGCTTTTGCTACCCTCGTGGAAGACAGGCTCGCCGACATGAAATCGACATTCTGCCGCTGTCGTCGACGCCGGCGCTGATCCATCAGGCGACCAGGTGGAATCACAGCCAGGGCGGCGGCACGACGCGCCAGGGGACAGGGCTTGCAAAGCCTCTGGAGGGTCCACCCATTCGGCGCGTTCGAGAACGGCGGGTGGCCGTTTCGCGGCGGGCTGGCCGGATGGCGCCGTAGCCGATGCGGTCGAGGTCGTGTTCGCTTTCGCATCCGCGAACGATGGCACAGCCCCGGAGGCCGATGTCGATGCCTCAACAGCGCTGCCGTACACGGCTTTCCCGTCCGCATCGATGCCATCCGGGGCGCGGTCCTCGCGGGCCGCAGGCTTGGGCTTCTCAGGCTCGACATCCGTATGCTCGGATACCGCGCAGCCGGGGATCTTGAGGAAGGCATCGAAGTCGACGACGCGTTTACTGCAGCAGCTCCAGCCCTTCATGCCTTCGTGAAAGACGGGCGCGCCGGGGTGATGTTCGCACCGGGTGGGGCCGTTGTCGTCGGGGTCGTAGGACGCCCCGCAGCCATTGCGGGTACAGGTTCGTGTGGCGGCCATGGCGAAACGTCCGTGGCAGCGTCTTTCGATCGAGACGGCCGTGAGTGACAACGAGAGAAAGAGCCACGACAGGAGGGTTGCGACGGGAGGGTTCGCGCGTGAGCCGATACGAGGAGGACTGGAACGCCAGCGTAGGACCAGCCGGCCGCGATGCAAGACAAGCCGGGAGCGGAGAAAGACCCTTTCGCCTTGGGTGGATTTCAGATGCGACGTTTCCGAGGCCGACCTCTGCGGGACGATCCATGGCATCCATGGCATCCATGGCATCCATGGCATCCATGGCATCCATGGCATCCTGGGCCCCGAAGGGCCGCCGCTGACGCGGTCGCTCCTTAAAGCCACTGGCACGGGATTCATGAGGAAGCCGGCAGAGATGGTGCGAGTCTCGTCGCGTCGCGTCGCATCCCATCTGGCCTGCCGCTGTCGTCCACTCCCCCAGCCCCTTCCACGCCTCTCCGCGTGCGAACTGCTAAGGCGACCGGCGTCGTTCGAATGTGGCGCAGAGATGTTTCCACCCCTTTCCATATATCGATTCTTTAAGAGCATCGCGTATAGAGAGGCCCTTCCGGGCACCTCACGCTGCCCACGATCCCCTCCATGGTGCCCCCCAGGGGTCCCCCCCCAGCGAGGCAGTATGCATGTTGGTTCCGTGTCGGATGAGCTGGCCGACCACGGGCGGCCACCCTGGTTGGCTCCGAGGGGCGGCACAGCGCTATCGGTCTGGCGGGTCAGACCAGACAGCGTCGGATGGTCAACGCGGCATGGAGATCGCGGTTCACCAAAGAACGGTATGGATGTGAAGCGGGCGGAGGGCAGGAGAGGCGGGGGAGGCAGGACGAGGGCGGGCCATCGACGAGACAGGCCAAGGCGCTGCCGCGCCTGGTCCGCGCCGCCTGTCTTGGCGTCACACGCGTCGTGGTGGCGCCCACGGCGGCGACGGCGGCGATGCCCGCGGCAGCGCCCATGGCAACGCTGGCCGTCGCCGGGCCGTGACGCGTCGCGTGAGGCGTCCGTGCCAAGCATCCCGACAAATAGGCACAGGCCCCGAGGGCCGCTCAGCATGATGACAGCACCATCACAGCACCATCACCAGCCGGCCCTTCCACGGCCGCGCGAGCATACGTCGAGCATATGAGCCAGCGAGAGTGCCGGCGATCCCGCGATGGCGCCGCGGGGCGAGCGAGCGCCTCGGCCGTCTCGCCCTGCCAAGCGCAGGTCTTCCTCACCTCGGTATGATGGGATCGATCCGGTCGCGGATGCCGCCAACGTGACGAGCGTCGGCAACGTCGACCCCGAAGCTTCGCGTTCATGCGACCATGCGCGCATGTCGGCTCATGCCGCCCGCCCCGGGCTGATGGGCTCGGGGCCCGGCCGTCAGCAGGCCGTGTGGGTCCGGCCGGATGCCTGGGCCGCAGCGAGCGCCGCAGGACGGCGTGCATGGCCACCGCGAGCGGCGACGGCTGCGCCGGGAAGATGGCCACGGTTCCGACGGCCGCGACCCTGACGCAGGGGCGATGCCCTGGGTCACTCGTCCCAGTCCGTGCGGCCTCTGCGCGACGTCTGGCCGTGTCGTGTTGGAGCACGGTGGTCCGCGGATGGCCCGGAGCTGCCGTCCGACATGGAATTGCGTGGGGGGTTGCCAACTCCGATGGAGGGCAGCGAGGGCTGCGGCGACGAGGCCCCCGTCGTTCATCGTGCCACGATCGCCGCTGCTGCTCCTGTCGCTGCTGGGATCGCCGCAGATTTACCGCCGCAGATTTAGCTGAGCCGGCCTGCTCGGAGCGCCGCCGGGAGAACGACGGGCCAGAGCGGCCCCCCGATGCTCACGCATCAGCGCGCGGTAGGGGGACGTTGCGGCGGCTTGGCTGGGATCGCCCATCGCTAGCGACGGCCGGCCGCTGGCGGCGGCAACCCGCCCGCGGCCGGCCGTCGCTGGCGTTCGCGCTGGATGCGGGCGGCCGGAAAGGTCCTCGGACGCGGTGGCCGCCGGACCCGCCTCGGGACGGTGAATGCCCAGGCCGAGGCCGAGGCCGAGGCCGAGGCTCAAGCCACCGGCGCGCAGGCGCTTTTTTCATACGGCGGGAACTCCGGTCCGGTCGGCTCCGACCGGGCTGCGCCGCAGCCCACCGCGGCGGGCCGCAGCGCTGGCCCTGGCGCAGCGCCCACGGGCGACCTCTCCCTCCCCCCGTCGCGGCGCCACGGCCGCGGCGCAACGGCCGCGGCGGGACTCTCGGAGGCGGCACGTGGACGGCGGTCCGAAAGCCGCGTTGGGACGAAGGCCTCGCGGCGTATCGATCGGCTGCATCGGCCGCGGTGTCCGCCTATCAGGGTCTCGCCGGCGGCCTCGGTGCGCGCGGCCTCTCGCTCATGCTCACTTGAGCTCTCACTCTCGCTGTCACTCGCGCCATCTCTCTCTCTCCCCCCCGGACCGGCTCGGTGCTGGTGGTCGGCGAATGTCGCTCCCGTGGATGATTCGATTCCTGTCCAGCTTTCGCTGCTTCCGCTGACCTGTCATTGCTCGGCCGATCGAGTCGCGTTGGACCAGCAGACCCCTGCCACGCGCTCTGGTCAGCCGCTACCTGGCCGTCCCTCTCTCACTCTCACTCTCTCACTCTCACTCTCTCACTCTCTCTCTTTCTCAGGGTCGGAGAGCCTCACGCGGAGCGTGCGCGGCAGACGTCTAGGGGCGTTCTTGGGTGCCGTCATCAACGCAACGAGACCTCGGCTTCCGGCTCAGACCCGACATCGCCTGTGCGCTCGTGGTGCCGTCGCGGTGTTGTCGCGGTGTCGTCGCTGTGCCCCGTCGCTGCCCCCCTTTCCCAGGGTCCATCCCCCGCTTCCACCGGCCAACACGAACCGCGGAGCTCGGCGCCGCACTCTTGGCTTGCTGACCCGCTTCACCGCGGTATCGAGATTTCTGCCGACCGGTCCTACACCACGGCGACGGTGACCGCCACTGTGACCACGACGGTGACCGCCAGGGAAAGCCACGACGCCAACGATCGGACCCGCCGACCCCCGTCGCCCCCCTGCAGTCGGCTGCCAGCCTCTGCAGGCCGTTGCCGACGGCCGCCTTCACCGGCGACCCTGTTCTCGGCGGTCTTTCGGCTTTGACGGACGGGCTGCGCCGACGCGTTCTGCCACCTTGCCATTGACTGTCCGACGGTCCCCTGGTAGCCACCTCGACCTCGACCTCGACCTCGACCTCGACCTCGACCTCGACCTCGACCTCGACCTCGATCTCTCCATCCGCCCACCGCGGCGGCGACGGCGACGGCAACGGCAACGACGACAGTGAGCCCAGTCGCACGCGAAAGACCGCCGCGGGTGGCCGATCGGAGGTCTTCTGGTCGCCGTCGACCGCAGCAGCGCTGTCCTGCTCGAGCCCCGCCCTCCCTCCCGCGGAGCGCCGCATCGCAGGCCGTGAGCCGCACGCTGGGGTGCCGGCGCCGGTCGATGCGCGTCCCTGCCGTGCCCCTGACGGCCAGTTCGGGTCTTCGGCCTGCCCTCCTGCGCTCCGCCGTCGTCGCCGCCGCCGCCGCCCTCTGGGTGACGCGTCTGCCCTCCGCACAGCATACCCTGGCTCCCCGTGCCGCCTGAGGGGGATCATCGATGCTGAGCCACGTTCCGCGACTCCAGAAGCCGTCGGCTGCCCCGCCGGGCACGTCTGTCGACACCGCGGCCGCTTCGCCGCCGTCGCCCGCTTCGCCGCCGTCGCCCGCATCCCCATCGCTGCCATCACCGTCGCCTCAGGCCGGTAGCGACAGCGGCAGCGGCGCTGACGAGCCGGCCGAGTCCACACCGGCACCCGCCGCCGCCATGGCGACCTCTCCCGTCTTGTCGTCTGGGGTCTTGACGCCACCGACGCCAGCGCCAGCGACGGAGCCCGAGCCGGCCTTGCCGCCTAGCTTGTCATCCGCGTCGTCGTTGTCCGCGTCGTCGCCCTCGCCGTCGCCGTCGCCGTCGCCGTCGCCGTCGCCGTCGCCGTCGCCCTCACCGTCGCTGTCTCCGAAGCCGACGCCGCCGTCGCCGCCGTCGCCCTCACCGCCGTCGCCCTCACTACCCTCACCGACAGCTTCGCTGGCCCGCTTTGCGCAGCACGATGCCAGCCGCGCGTTTTATCGACGGATGCAGAGCGTATGCACGACCCTCGCGGACGCAGACTTTGCCGGCGAGTTGCTCTCGATCCGAAAGTGGTTCGAGGTCCTATCCCCAGGCGAGCAGACAGCCGCCCTCTACGCGCTGATGGAAGCCCTCGACGACGACCAGGAAGACTTCTTTACCGAGCTCTGCTTGCTGAAGCGCAAAGTCGCGGCGGATCACTTTGTCACGGCGCAGAAGACGCAGCAGCCCGCGCTCCCCGCAGCCGCCGCGCCATCGCCGTCTCAATCGCCGCCGCCGTCTCAGTCCCAGGAGTCGTCACCCGCAGCTGCCGCGGCGAAACCTACGTCGTCGCACAAGGCCGCAGAGGCGGCAGAGCCGCGGCCATCATCGCCGTCTCCAGCTTTCTCCACCCCGCCGCCGGCCCCTCGGGCCATGCAGCCGCAAGCCCAGCAGCCGACGCCCGCGCAGTCACCGCAGCATCATCTCCCGCGACCCCCGCGGCATCCGATCGCGGCGACGCACTCGGCCCATCCGGGCAGCTCGACAGTGCACACGGCGGCGGGCCCAGCATCGATGGCAACGGCCGCCACCGGGACGAGCCAGTCGATTATGGCGGCTGCCACGTCCGCCCCAGGATCGACGCCTGCCGCCGCCGCCGCACCGCCCTCGAAACCCATCCATGCGGTGCCGGTGATTCACACCATTCCGGCCCGTCCGGCCCACGTTCCCGCGATGACGCGCGGGATGAGCGCCGGTGGCCACAAGGATAGCGGCGCCCTGAAGCCGCGGCGCGGCCGGCCGCCCAGCTTCGCGTCCGAATCGAGCACCGCACTCCTGGGCTCGCACCACCTCGCCGGGTCTGGGATCGTCTCGCGACCGCATAAGGGCCTCTACAGTCATCATCACGCACAGCACCGCAAGAGTACGTGCTCCGAAAACAACGTGTTGGTCTATGCTTCGAGTCCGACGGGCGCGAGCGGCTTGGGCACCGCGTCCAATGCATCGAGCCATGCCGGCAACAGCATGGCGCACAACCCTTACTACCCGAGCGGGTTCGCGCTGGCGAACGGGACTGGCGGCAGCGGCAGCGGTCACGGCAATGGCAGTGGTCATGGCAACGGCAGTGGCAACGGCGCAGGGCTTGTGGGCATCGGCGCCGGGGGCAGTAGCGGCGGGGGCAGTCTTTCCAAGCACGGGAAGAGCCGCAAAGACCGTTCGTCCATCGCCTCCCTCTCGCACATGGCGAGTCTCTCGTCCATGGGCGCCAGCACTTCCGAAACGCGCCGACGCAGTCTACCCGCGGCGCTGCTGCAAGAGAAGCATGCGCGGGCCGGCGACGCCATCGCCAGCGCAAACTGGAGTATGATCCCCAATATCGCGGGCCCGTTGTCGACAGGTTCGACGGCCGGCGCCGCGGCCGTTCCAGGTCCTGCCGCTCACGGCAGCATGAGCGGGGGCGGTGGTGACGCCAGCCTCGGCGGCGACGGTGGCATCATGAACGGCAGCGGCAGCGGCAACGGCAGCGGCGGTCCGTCGTCGGCGACAACGGCCCACGGGCCCCCGTATCGCGCCTACCCGCATGCGCATGCGTACGTGCCGAGCGCGGTCGGCGCGGCGCCGTCGCCCGCCGCGCCGCCCGTCCATGCGTATCTCGGCCGCGGCACCGCGTCGGCATCACCGACAGCCAGCGGTGCTCACAGCCATGTCCACGGTCATGCGCATGCGCACTTGAATGCCCACGGCCATGGGCATGGCCATCTGCACCATCCGACGCGTGCGACCAGTTTTGACGGCTTCGATGCGGCGAGCGGGCTCCGCAAGAGCGGTCTGAGCCACGGCGCCCCGGATTCGCTCCACGGGCTCGGGCACGGACATGGCCAGGGTCCGAGCCAGGGTCTTGGCCAAGGCCACGGATACGACGCGAATCTCGGCCACCCGGACGCGACGTACGCGCTGAACAGCTTATCGCTGTATGGCGGTCTCGAGGCTGCCGGTGCTCCGCGGAGCGACGTCCTGAGTAGCGTCGGGAGCGACCTAGGGACGATTCCGGGCAGCGCTACGGCCGTCGGCAGTGGTGGCACAGGCAACCTGGGCGCTAACGGGGGCGGCAGCGGCAGCAGTGGTTCTGGCTGGCCGAACCGTGCGGTGCCGTCGCCTGCTCTCGCCGCCCTCAGTCTGGGCGCCGGTCCGCTTGGCAGCAGCGGCCATGCCAACACGGGCCAAGGCCTTGGCCATGGCAGTACTGGGAGCGGCATCGGCAACGGCGGCGGGAGCAGCGGCAGTGCCGCGCTGCTGACGACGCCCAATGCCACATCGCTGTCCACGGTGCAGGAGGGCGTGGCGATGAGCGAGCCCCATGGCCGTACGGCCCCTTCGAGTCCATTCCATCCGATGGCCGGCCCCCATCTCTACGGTTCCGCGTTGAGTACGCCGGGAGGCGCCCATGGCGATGCGTTGGCGCATCACGGGCCGACGGCGCATCCGTCGGGCCACCACGGCCACCACCCGGGCCACCCGCACCAGGCCAGCCTCGGTGTTGCGCACGGGACGTTGGCCCCGCCGGTCCCGCTGTCGTCGGTCACCTCGCCGTCGGCCGCGTCGACCTTCTTTGATGCCGACGACGATGTCGAGATGGCCGAGCTCCTGGCGAGCCTGGGGAGCTGGGCGGCCGAACGGCATGGACGCGGGAAGGGCGCCGTGCCCGCCAAGTTTCATCTCGCTGAGCTGCGGGACATCCCGTCATGGTTGCGGAGCCTCCGGCTGCACAAGTATGCGCCCGTGCTGAGTGCATGCAGCTGGCTCGAGCTGATAAGTTTCACGGACGACGATCTCAAGCGCAAGGGTGTGATGGCCTCCGGGGCCCGCCGCAAAATGCTCAAGTGCTTCGACTTGGTGAAGCGTGAGCTGATTTAGTCTCATAATGCGATGTATGTGATGGGTGCTTTGATGGTCGGGCCGGGCCCGTCAGCCTCGGTCTTGCGCTCATGCACCGCTTGGATGGCCCCGTGGCCACTCGTATTTGGGGGCATCTCGCACGCCACCACAGGGTCTTGCCGTAGCCGCGCTTGCCGGAAGACGTCGCGGGCGGCAGCGAGACGGCGGCGGCGCAGTCGCCACTTCGAGACGAGCGGTCGGGAGGGAGCCGTCCTGGCCGCAGCGGCACCGGCCGCGGCATCAAGAGAATGTCAGCGAGCACGGCAAGGCTTGTGGCGGATCGCCGAGTGCGGGTGTCGCGTTACTGCCGCGGGGGACGGGGCTGTGGCCTCGGCTCGATGCTCCGATGCGATGCCCCTGCTCGCAGGGGTGACCTACGCGTTTCGACATGCTCTTGCTCGCTTGCTCGCTTGCTTGCTTGTTCGCTCGCTTGCCCGCTCGCTCGTTCTTCTCCTGAATTCTCTGCTTTGGTACGGAGTGACGGATCGTCCGTACTTCGGGTGGCCGTCCCGGTGCCGTGGCGGTTTGCTGGAAGAGCACGAAGCGCCGCGCATCATGGTGACTCCGCGCGCTGCGCCGGGCGACCGGCCGTTGCGCGTCGCTTTCATCCACCCTGATCTCGGGATCGGTAAGTCTGACAACATCGATTTTTCCAGCGAGGAAAGGTGGTTCTGATGTGAATGACGGCGATGAAACCATGCAAGGACGCCAATTCCAACCACAAGGAGGCGCCATGACATGTTCATTCATCCTCGCGAGAGACGCTCGTGAGAGAGACTCTGGCGAGGAAACGACTCGCCAGAAGGGCGCTGCACCACATGCGTCGCTCAGAAAGGACGGCTTTCCGTCGCTGGTTCCAAGTATGATGGCTCACAGGGCAGCATGGGTCTCGTGGTTTCAATCTGCGTGGGTGTATCCTTTTTCTTGACGCGATGCCATGCACGGTGTTGGTGGCTTGCCGCGATCGTCGCTCGAAAGGCGGCGCCGAGCGGCTCGTGGTCGACTATGCGATGGCCCTACAGGCCCGCGGCCACGAGGTAGAGATCATCACGTCGCACCACGACCCTACGCACGCGTACGAAGAAACCACCGACGGCCGGCTGCGCGTCACCGTCTATGGCGACTGGCTGCCGCGGCACCTCTGGCGTCGCGGCCACCTCGTCTGTGCGACGCTAAGGTCGCTCTGGCTCGCAGCGCGGCTTTCCGGCCGGCCGCACGCCGGCGCGGCGTCGTACGACGTTCTGGTGGTCGACCAGATCAGCGCCGCCGTGCCGTGGCTGCGGATGGGCACCGGCGCGCCCGTCTTCTTCTACTGCCATTTCCCGGACAAGCTGCTGGCGACCGACCGACGGACGTGGTGGCGGCGGCTGTACCGCCGGCCGCTGGACGCGCTGGAGGCGGCGACGACCGGCGCGGCCGACACGGTCGCTGTCAACAGCGCCTTCACCGCGTCTGTGTTCGCCGATGCGTTTCCAGACCTGGCGGCGCGGCGGCCGCCGCCGCGGGTGCTGACCCCGGGCCTGACGCTGGACGCGTACCCGCTCCCGCTGTGGCTCGACCGCGTCGCCCATCGCCCTCTCGGCGGCCCAGACGACCCCCCTACCCTGGCCGACGCCGACAGCCATGTCGTCGTGCATCCCGCCGCTGGTCGCCCCATGCTGCTCTCGCTCAACCGCTTTGAACGCAAGAAGCATTTGCAGCTCGCGATCGATGTGTTGGCTCGACTCAAAGATGCCCCCGCGACCGGGCCCTCGGCCGCGTGGACGGCGTGGCCGCCGCGGCTGATCCTGGCGGGCGGGTATGACCGGCGGGTGCATGAGAACCGCGAACATCTGATCGAGCTTGTCGAAGCGGCGCGCGCCTCGAACCTGACGGTGGCCGTCCGCGCGCTGCCGCGCGATCCTCCGGCGCGTGCGAACGGCGGCGCCAGCGCCGGCGCCCGTGCGCTCGACGCCGATCTCGGCCTCGGTCCCCATCGCGTGGACCACGTCAACACGGCGCTGCCGCGCTTTCTCGCGGCGCACCCGGACGCCGACGTCCTGCTGATCCCGTCGTTTACGACGGCGGAGCGCACGCAGATGCTGCACGACGCGATGCTGCTCGTGTACACCCCCGACCGCGAGCACTTCGGGATCGTGCCGCTGGAGGCGATGTACTCGGGCGTTCCTGTCGTCGCGTGCCGCAGCGGCGGGCCGATGGAAACCGTCCGGCACCGGCAGACGGGCTACCTGTGCGATCCGTGCGCGGCGGCCGCCACGCCCGCGGAGCACGCGCGCAGCGTCGCGAGCTTCGCGGACGCCGTCGCGGCCTATCGCCAGTTGTCGCCGCGGGAGCGCGATGCCATGCGGTGGCAGGCGCACACCCACGTGCGCGACACGTATGCGATGGCGGCGATCGGCGCGCGCCTTGACGAGGCGTTGGTCGCGACCGTCCGGTCTGCGGAAGCGGTGCGGGGCGGTGCAGCGACGCCGCGGGGCGCCGTCGGGTTGAGTGGCGCAGCCGCCCTTGGCGCGATGCTGCTGAGTCTTGTCGCTGCTGCCGTGGTGGCGTGGCTCGTGGCGCCGTCCGCCGTCACGGCACCGGCGACACTGCGGTAAGGGGTTCGGCCGCCGTCCCTTTGACCGACGGGACTCACGAGTCGCCGTCGGCAGCACACCGCCCACAGCGGAAGCGGTGCCATGATTTTTTTCCGCATCATCGCTACCGGGTGGCATGGATCGGCATCGACGAGCGATCATCGGAGCGAGACGCGAGCAGACGCGAGCAGACGAGGCGAGTGACCGCGTGGTGGTGCTGGCTGGCCCTCCCGGTATCGCGGGGAGCTGAATAGGAGAGCAGCGCTGCATCCGCTGCATCCGCGCTGCCGCGCTGCGCTTCCGATCGCACGCCGGGCATTCCGCGCCCCAAACACTCGTTCACAGTCACCCGCGTCCTCCCTCCCTGGCTTACTGGGCCACGCGCTTGCTGGACTTCGCCCCACACGCTGGCTGGTTACGATGGCCCCGACCGATGCGGGCCCATATCCGCACCATGCCGAAGACCGCGCCGTGTCGGAGCTGCTGATGTTGCTGGAGACGATGGCGGCCTGGCGCACCGAAAGCGAGGCCTGCGCTGCAGCAGGCTATCTCGGCCTCGGGCGGGCCAAGTATGCCGCGGGCGGCGACATGGGTCCCCATCAATTTGATCAGCGCATGCAAGCGACGCAGCTCGTGTAAGTGGTTCCCTCGTCTGTCGGCGACGACGCTGCATCGCATGGTTTTCAGGGTGCCATCCGGAACGCTCGACCAACCAGTCGGGTGGGAGCGAGACGAGTGCTGGATGGCTTGCCACGCGCCGCCTGCCTGGTATGCGATCTGCTGACGACCATAACGCTGCTCACCCTCATCGCATTCACCGCGACGCATGTTCTCTTCTCGTCCTCCATGACTGGTGTGTTGGTGTCGAGCAGTCGCGCTGCGGACGATGGTCTGGGCTGGGCCCCTATGGCGCGGCCACAGCCGTCCAACACGCCATCGGCGACGGCGCCCGCTCACACCAGTGCCCGCGAAACCGGAGGTCCGGCCTCAGCGCCGGCCACCGCCGCGAAACGCAAGGACCGTGGCGTCGCGGCGGCCGCAGACGACCTTCGTGCGACGGCGGGGCTGCGCCGTCGACACCGACGCGGCGGCTCGGACGGCAACCACGATGAGGCGACCACCAACAGCGACGATCCTGATTCCGGGGCGGACGAGGACGCGGAGGCCGATGCGGATGCGGATGTGGATGCAGACAAGGACGCGCCCGCCCCCACGTCGGCAACGGCACCCTCCACCCGAAAACCGACGTCTGGTCCGCGTCCGCCGCTGCAGTGGTTCGGCTATTTCCCGCACCCCGACCTACGCGCCGCCGCTTCGGCGTGGGAGACGACACTGCAGCAGTACATTCGTCTCGCTGATCTGCAGCACCGTGCGCGGTGGGTGACGGCGGGGCGGCTGGACCCCTCATCAGCATCAGCATCAGCATCAGCATCAGCATCAGCATCAGCATCAGCATCAGCATCCTAATGTCGGGTAGGGGAGACGGACGGGGACGCTGAAGCGCTTTTCTGATTTCCTACGGCAACGGCATCAGGCAGCCATTGCCCAGCATCGCGTCTCCACGGTTTTTTTTCTGTGTGATTAGTTTATTTAGAGTTATCAGGTTTCACCACAAAGCTCGCAATAAGGGGGATGTGGTCAGAAGGGAAGTGCTGCGAGGGGAACCCGGGCGTCTTAGCGGCGTAGCCGCGCGGCACGTTGCCCAGCAAGCCCGTCACGGCGAGGCGCGAGCCCGAGTACCAAATATAATCGATGACGCCGCGGAAGCCCGGCGTCAGGTTCGTAAAGTCCGGCTCGCCCATGTCGGCATATGCCGACGAGAGATGCAGGCGGTGCGCCATGCCCGACGCCGTCAAGTCGCCGTACTTATACGAGCCAAAGTCCGGGTGGGTCGGCGGCACGCCGCCCTTGGAGAGCAGCTCATACACGCCGCTGTCGGGCAGCGAGTTGAAATCGCCACAGATCAGGATCGGCATGGGCGGCTCGTCGTTGTCGGCCGGGTGCTTCGCCCACCGGCGCGCCAGGTGCCGGATCTCGTCGACGAGCAGCGACGTCTGCACGAGCTTGACGTCGTTGAACGCGGGATGCCAGTGCAGATGCGTGTTGGCGACAATCAGCTGCTCGCCGGCACCCGGGCCGGGTCCGACGCGCTCGAGCAGCGCAATGACAGCGACGTTGTCCTTGATGCTCACGCGGTTAAAGACGTCTTCGGCCGAGCGGAAGTCAGGCCGTTGCATCGCGATCTGCTGGAACTCTACGTCGTGGTGGTCGACGAGGCGGTACTTGTCGCGGTTCCAAAAGATGGCGCAGCCATCGATCGTGGGGCGCTCCTGATCCGTCATCGTCCGCGCGCGGCTCTTGATCAAATAGGCGCCAGCGTAGTTGCCAAGCGCCGCCAGTCGAGGTTTCAGCGTCTTTTCAAACTCCTGCTGCTCGACTTCTTGCAAGCACAGAATGTCCGCGTGGTACGTCATGATGTCCTGCAGGATCAGCTCACGGCGGTACGGCCACGCCAGCGCCCATGACGGCGTGTACCCGTAGGTGGCCTGCTTCGCATACGACTGCGACAAGATGTTGTAGCACATCACCGTCACGAGGTTCGGCTGGTTCGCGTTGTGGGTGCTGCTCGTGTCGGCGTTCGTGCCGGCGGTTGCCGCGCCGTGGCCGTGGCCGTGGCCGTGGCCGTGGCCAGCCGCCGCACGCTCGGTCATTGCGGCATGGGCCTTGCTGACGGGCGGCTGGTGGTCCTCATCGAGCACGATCCAATCACGCGGGGGTGGTGGCGGCGTCTGGAGCATGTTCTCGCGCAAGTAGGTAATCAGCGCGGTCGATCCCTCGCTGATGAGGATGCTCATGAACGGCTCCATCAGGGGGTTCCCCTCGAGGCCGAGCGTCTCGAGCTGGTAGAGGAACCCGAGCTCGGGCGGCAAGTAGCTAATGTCGTTGTCGAACAGCAGGAGCTCGCGCAGATGCACGAGCAATCCTGTTTCTGGCGGCACGGCCGCCAGCTTGTTGCTCGACAGGTCCAAAATCACCAGGTTGCGGAGGTGCACAATGTCCGGCGGCAGGAACGCCAGCTGGTTGTGGTTCAGATAGAGCGAGGTCAGGAACGCATAGTGGAACAGTTCGGGGCTCAGATTCTTGATCGCCATGCCGCCCATATCCAAACCGCGCCACTGCGAAGGCCGCGGCTCGTGGTGGTTGTTACTGTTATTGTGGTTGCTGCCGAGGGACATCTCGCGGCTGCCGCTCAAAGAGGTCATCGATCCGCCGTGCGGCGAGCCGGCCTGGGTGCCGCCGCTGAAGGCCGCGAGGCCGGGTCCCGGCGCGCCCGTCCGTGCGGCGACGGCGGCGATGCGCGCGTGATAGTGTGGTGTACCGGCCTGGCGCGACTGCAGCGCGAGTTCGAGTTGCTTTTGGTGGTGCAGGCTCGTCGGATGCGGGTGGTGGTGCTGCGGGTGGTGGTGCAGGTGGTGGTGCGGCGGCGGCGTCGGATGCTGCGAATGGTGCGACTGGTGAGCGCCCATCAGGCCGAAGGCCGAGCCGCCGTTAGCACCCGACGCGCTGGACGCCATCGTGGTCGGGTGCAGATGCAGCAAGTTGTAGTTGCCGCCCAGGTAATGGTTCGGGTCGTTTGCCGCCAGGCCCGCTGCTGTTCCGCTCGCCATCGTGAGGACCGCGGACCCTCAGGGGCACGTGGAGGAGGGCACCGTGAAGAGAAGCCAAGCGGAGCGGAGCGGAGCGGAGCGGAGGCGTAATGACGAACCAATCACACGGATGTGGGGAACGGGGAATGAGGGGATGAGGGGGCACGGCACTGAAAACGAAACAACACACCAACAGAAACGAAAATGAAAAACAAACCAAGAAACGATGAATGACCGACTCGACTCGCGGAGAAACGCGTCGGAGTATGGAAGCAGGCAGGGATTCAAGTCGGCGAGGCCCCAGGCCGAGCCTACAAAGATGGTAGCGCGGGGTCGCGGAAGGCGGCCCGACGGGGAAACGATCCGTGGAAGCAGCAGCAGCGAGCGCCACGGCGATGATCAGACGTGATGGTGGTCGAAAAGATCAGCACCGACCGAACCAACGACGCGCGCGACGATGCCGATGACGACGCACGTAGTCAAGCCGCACGCCAGCGCGTGGCCGCCGGATCCAGCAGCCGTTGACAGAGGGCCTTAGTGGGAAGCGTGATCACGGCCCAATGCGGGCCGAGGCGTCCTCGACAATCACCAGCAAGCGCCGAGCAGTCACCCGAGCCTGGGGCTCGTTGGACTGGACTGGAGACCACGTGCCCGGGGGCGTGTCGCCGACGACGAGAGCGGTACGGAAGCGCGAGCGGGAGCGCTGCCGCAAATCAACGACGCGTTGGCGGCTGCTGGCTGCAGGAAGCGGCTCGGGAAGAGCTCGGGCGATCACGGGCGACGTCGACACTGGGGCGGTCGCGGTCCCAACGGCACGGCGGGAGCGTACCCGCGGCTTCAAGACGCTGGGTTCTGTGCGAGGCGGCGGAGAGAGGGAATGGGGAAGAAGGGAATAGGAGAGGGAAGGAGGGTCAACGCGCGCGGGTCCACAGCGATGCTGGCGGTCTGATGGGCGGCGAGCGCCACGTGGGGTCTGGATGAGCCGTGAGGATCAGCGAAACGCGTGATAGCGGTGCGGCTGCTGGCGATACGAGGACGACCCCGAACGGTGCGCGGCGTACCGTGGCGCTGTCCCCATGAAAGAAAGAAGGGGAAGGGCTCTCGCATACACCGGAACTCGGAACGGGCGGCGCCGTCGAAGGACCCAACAGTGCAACAGTGACGCGCGACCTCCCAACCCCCGTCCTCGCCAAAATCCGCAGCCGACACAAGCGCGATACCCCCCACGCCCGAGACCGAGCGCACAACCCGGAGGACACGTCGGAAGAATCAGGTGCGAACGGGGCGATGTGGCGATGGCGACGGTGATGGCGACGGTGATGGCGATAGCGATAGCGATAGCAACGACGATAGCGAAGGCGGTGCAGAACGGGCGATGCACCACGTGTCGGCGACAGGGCGGCCACGGGCGGGGGTAGCGCTGGATCACGTGAAATGGGAGAGCGCGGTCCGTGTGCGATGCCGATGTCGATGCCGATGCCGCTGCGAGTCGTCCGATGTCTAGGGTCGGCACGGGCAGGGCGCAAGAGCAGGGGCAGGGGCAGGAGCAGGAGCACGAGGGATGTCGACCGCTGCGGCCGGCGATGCGATGCGATGCGATGCGATGCGATGCGATGCGATGCGATGCAATGCGATGCGATGCGATGGAGGGGAAGAGGCGAGGCGAGGCGAGGCGGCGAGCGCCACCTGGTTGGGGAAGCGAAGGCACCCCAAAAAGTGAGAAGCCCCTCGTCGTCGTCGCCGCCGCCGCCGCCGCCGCCGCCGCTCGCCGCCCGCTGCGTTTCGCTCGATTGAGAAAAGCGGGTGTCGGCGAGACGAAGCCGAGCGAACCGAGCCGAAACAGCAAAAGCAAAAGAAAACCGATCTGCAACACCCACGCCGTCGGATGGCCAGCACGGCAAGGACAATGACGCGAAGTCAGCCAGCGATGGCGGTGCGCGAGGTATGATCCGTCGCCGCCGAGACAGGGTCGGCGCGGCCGGGGATGGGCTGGCAGGAGGCCCGGGCAACGGGTCGGGCAGAGGATCGGCAGGAAGGCCGGCCAGAGAACGGGCCAAGGGACGGGCAGGAGGGAGGAGGACGCTTACCAGAAGAGACAGGCCGAGGAGGAGAGAGAGAGACCGCGCGGACCGCGGAAGCGGGGGCAACGGGGTCAAGACGATGGCATACCCAGTGCACCAGGACGAACGCCGATCCCGATCTTCCGCCACACGTCCCGACACGGCGACGAATCTCGGGCGAGCATCGCGGCCCTCCGCGCGAGCGACGGCGGCGAGCCATGGCCATGGACATGGACATGGACATGGGCGGCGGCTCTTTTCTGATCTGCGGTGAGCCTTGAACGCTTGACCGCCCGTCCACTCGCCCCGCTGCCGCGTGGGTGGGCGCAGCGCCCCGTCGGGGCCAGTTCGGTCGGGATCAGGATCGGAGGGGTGGCGAGCGTCATGGCGCGGCCCGCTGGGCGGGACCCAGCGAGACTAGGCCGCTCGCCGGCCTCGCCGGCCTCGACGAGGTGCGTGCGCCTCCATCCGGCTGCTCCGCGGCCACATCCATGGCCAGGAAGGACCACGGCACGGCCCGCCGGGCACGGCTGTCGCCATCGCGGGGCGCCGTCGCTCGTGCGGATGCCGTCGCCGTCGCCGTCGCCGTCGCCGCCGTCCCGATTGTCGTCACCGGTACGCGGCCTCGGCCCGGCTCGTGTGCCGTGGCGTGTGTCCGGCCCAACCAGATCGCCGCAAGGCCGCCTCCCGTCGGACCGCCCATGGGTGTGCGTGCCCGGAATGGCCGCTAGGTCGCGGCTCCATCGGACGCCGCCGCGGCCGCGATCTACGCCGACGGGTGCCCAGAACAGCCGCCGTTTCTTGGGCCGTGGGACGCCTCACGGGCGCTCTTTCATTTTTTTCCATTATCCATTTTTTTTTCGGCTGGTTGCCAGGCGGGCGTAGCGGGCCGCGGCGCCGCGGACAAGCGACGGCGACGGGTTCCGGTGCGGCCAACGCGAAACAGAACACGCCGTCGGCAACACCCCGTGGCCCATCGGCATCGGCACCGACGGTGACGGCGATGGCGCACGGCGTTGTCTCGGATCGCGCGACGATGGCGCAGGCCCCGCAAGAGGCGCTCGCGGTATCCTGTGCCCGGCCGATTCCACAGCCGGCCAGACAGCGAACGCGTGACCAACGAGGCGCTGCGCGCAGGAACCATCATTGAGCCGGCCGATGGAACGACACAAATGGCGCTTCGTCCAGATGCCGCGTCTGAGCGCCACCACGACGCGCGTCAAGCGCGACAACCACGTCCATCGGTCCTGTCCTCGTCCCGTCAGGGGTGCACGCGGCATGGGTGGCGCATGGGAGGCGCCACACGGGCGCGGCGACCGAGCACGTGTATGCCACGTGGGATGAAGAAAAAATGGATACCCATGATCGGCCGTCCGCTTCCGGAAACGGGACAGAGAGCGGCGGTCCCCGACGCGAGACCAACCCTGCGTGAGAGAGCCGCCATACGACCGCCGTTCGTACCGTTCAGAACCGCTTGCTGCGATGCCAGCCGCCGTGTGATACGTCTCATCGGGCTCCGCTCGTGTCGGCGCCTGCTCTCGTGACCAAGCCTCAGTGGCGGGGACGAGACAGCGGCAGGCACTTCACAGGGGCGCCGATGGTGGCAACGACGGCGTCTGCGGGACAACCTTCAGGGCCACACCCTGCATGACATAGACCTGTTCTCGAATAAAAGAAGCCGTCTGACGACGGGAATCCCGTGAGCCGCAAAAATCCTGTATCATCCCTGGCCACCGTTCGGGGTGCATGGTCGACGCCCCCGGACTCGTGAAGCGGTCCAGGGCTTTGCCACGTGCTCTCAGCGCGAAGCGACATGGCCCTCCCCGGGTCGCGGCGGCAGCGGCGGCGGCAGCGGCGGGGGGCCGGACGGCGCCATGCGGCGCAGGTAGTCCCGGAGATGCGGATACGTGTCCTGCACCGCGTGGAACCGCTCGGCCGGCAGCAGCCGCGTCTGTAGCCCGCCCAGCTGCTCGAGCCCGCTGTCGGCCTCGCCTGCGGCTGTCGTCGCCGCCGCCAAGGCGCCAAAGGGCAGCGCGAGGCCAAAGAGCGCCTCGTAGAGGGCCGACCACGCGGTCTTGGTCTGGGTGACGGCGGCGGCGATGGCGAGCGCGGCGGCTTCGACGTGCTGGCGCTGGCGCTGGGCGCGCTGGGCAGCCTCGAGCGCGACGCCGTCGCTGAGGCGGACGTAGTCGGCGGCAACGTGATGGAGTCGCGCGCCGAGCCGGGCCTGGTCGTCGGCGAGCTGCGCCACGCAGTGCTGCACGTGCTGCGTGACCTGCGTGGCGACGTCTTCGATCGCTTCGGACGGGCACGGCGTTAGCGCTTCAGCTAGACGATGGATCATGGCAGTATCACGTGCGGAAAAGCATCGCACGCCATCGCACATCATCGCACATCATCGCACATCATCACACAGCGTCGCATAGCATCGCATAGCATCGCACGGCACAGAACGAAGGGACGCGTTAGTGAGACCCTGCCCACCACCGTCGCGTCGACGCACGGCGGCGCAGCAACAGCCATGATGGAGAATGGATCCTACCCAAGACGCACGCTGGCTTACCTGTCGCCATCTTCTTGACATCGGGGAGGCCCGTCGTCTCGGACGACGCGAGCGGCGCCAGGAGCCACTGCGACCAGCCACGCGACCGGCCCTCGGCGCCCGCGACCGGCGCGAGACCTGCCAGAAGCGGTTCATACTACCCGCATCGAAATCCATGGACATTCATCAAGCCGTTGGGTCTCCACAGAGGCACCATGCCCGCCCAAACATCCCATCGAGAGAAAGATAAGGAAACCGCGACAGGGTTAGTGGAAGTTCGCCGCGTCGCCACATCACGCGGCTTCCGTGTCATACGTGATCGCGGGGATGACGGAATGCGCTTACATATGGGATCTGGGCCATGGCCGCGGACAGCGGGTCGCCGGCCGGATCGGCGGCGGGCGCGACGGCGGCGGCATGCACCGTGACGATGCCCGGCAATGCTGCAGCTCCGGCCATCGATCCATCGTGCCGCGCTGGTGTGGGCGGTCGGGGAGCGGGCCGCTCCGGGAGCGGCGACCCGAGGATCGGCGATGCCGGGATCGGCGATGCGGTCAGCTGCCCCGCGGCGTCTTCGGCCTCGCGAGCCCCGTGAACATCCTCAAGCGTGCCCACCTGCTGCTCCGTGGAGAGCGGTAGGCGCTTGAGCGGGACCGTCGCGGGGTCCATGGGTAGAAAATAGAACTGAGAGAGCGAGACAGAACCAGGAGGCCGCCGTACCGGCGTGTCCGATGCCGATCCGGCGTGGCCCATGGACATTGCTGATCGCCAGGAATCACGGTATCCGCCGTAGCGGCCCAGCCAGACGCCACTGACGCGACGATCATGACACCGTCCACGCGCCTCCGAACCTCACCAGGAGCCCTCCCGAGTTCCTTGGAAGCGTCGGAAAGCGTGCCGATCCGCTTCGTGGTGCCCATGCCCAGCCCGCGCGACGCGCGCTCGCCGGCGAGGGCGCCGCACTCGGGGGTCCCTCAGTCACCGGAACCCGTGCCCGGGCCGCATGAGGCATCATTGCTCGGTACCCCATCTCCGGCAGCGATGGCATGCGGTGGCGCAGCCTTCCCGCGTCGGGCATCCGTTCCCCGTCGGCGCCGCTTCCAATTTCCGAAACTACCTAAACCACGAATCACAGCGTCGATGATATATCAGAGGAGCGCCCGGAAGCGCTATCGGCGTGGGCGCCCGCCGCTGCCACCGGCGCGCTTCTTGGTCGCCGGCGCGCTCTTGGCACCACTCGCCGGCGCGGCCCGCTTTTTGGCGTTTGCGCCGGCCGCCGCTGCGGGCCGCTTGGCGGCCGTGAAGAACCCGTCCAAGCGACCCTGCGTCGCGGTCGTGCTGATCTTGTTCAGCTTGGCAATGCCGTCGCGGATGCGCTTCTCGCTGAAGCCCTTCTCGTTGACCATGAACTGGACCAGCCCCTCTTCGTCGGGCTTTTTCCACTCAAAGTCGAACGTGGCGGGGTCGGCCACGTCCGGATGTAAAAAGAGCCGGCGCGCTTCCGCGTAGGGCCAGTCCTCGGGCACGGTGAACTTGTCCGGATCGAGCGACGCCAGGATGTTCTCGATCGATTGGTGCTCGCGCAGCAGCGCAAGCGCGCGGTGCGGGCCGATGCCGCGGATGGACTCGCAGTAGTCACAGCCCAGCAGGATGCACAGGTCCACAAACGTCTCCTTGGTCATCTCCAGCCCTTCGAGGACCTGCTCGTAAGAGACTTCGTTGATGGGCTTCTTGCGGTTCTCGCTGTACGTCATGTGGCGCAGCAGCGTGGGCGTGCCGAATGTCAGCGTGTCCATATCCTCTGATGCGGCGCCATACACTTTTCCGGCTGCGGCCAGCGCAGCGCACTGGGCCTCGGCCTCGGCGGGGGCCTGATTCATCCAATGAAAAAAAAAAAAAAAACGATGTGAGTTCATGGGAGATATTTATCCGCATCACAATGTAAGAAGCAGGGGACATACCACAACGAAGGGGATCCCCATGAGCGTCAGGAGCTGCTGGACTTCTGTGTTGTGCTCTTTGGTGACACGCACGAGGCGGCGGGTATACTTGTCGATGTTCTCCTGCTCGCCGGCCTCTTGGGCTTCCTTGAGGCTGACTTCGGCCGCGGCGCGCCGCGCCCCGCGCTTCGCGAGCTCGCCGCTCTTCATCTGCGGCGGTTTGCCGTCAAACACATAGATGGGCTTGATGCCGTTGTCCATCATGCGCAGCGTGCGGTAGAAGAAGCCCATCAAATGGCTCGTGGTCTCGCCGTCCTCGTTCGTCAGGTTCTGGCCCTCGGAGCGGACTGCGATCAGGAATTGGTAGAGACACATCGACGCATCGACCGCGACCTTGCGGCCAAAATAATCCTTCATCTCGTGCTCGCGGATCGCGCCGGGCGCGTGGTCGCCGATCAGCTTGGTCAGGCCCTGGACGCCCATGGCGGCGCGCAATGTCCGGTGGACCGTTGGGGATCACTCAGGCAACGAAGCGAAAGCGTCGCGGCTCTCGGGTCCTGGCGGAAGTATGAGACAAAAAAAAAGGAAATCAACGAGACTCGTGATCGGCAGAAAGGAACATCGCGTCTGGCGAGGAGAGCTCGACCACGAGGCGATCTTGACCAACCGGCCGTCTGAAAGGCGGACGGACGGGGCCAAGGGCCCGGCTGACCGCGAGGCCGCTCTTGTGCTTACTGCGGGCCATCGCCTGCAGAGCCGCGCGTGAAGGCGTCGGGATGCCGTCATCGGCCAAACTCCGCTTTGGAGCAACCTCGGCAATGCCCAAGCACCGGTCGGAGTGAGGCGCGCCGTGCTGACGATGCTGCCCGAGACGCCACGCGACTGGATGCCCCTCTCCCCGCCGCAATGGTGGTGGCGCCCCGTTCCCAGGGACTCCAAGCTTGCCCGCGGCCTGCCTCCCCAATCGTGCCCAGGTCGGCATCGGACCCCTGGTGGCGGCGCCCGGTGACTCTTCGCTCTCGCCCCCCGCATCGCACCAACGAAAAAAAAAAGGACAACCATCGCAAAATGGAATGCGACCAATCAATTGGTAGATTTCAGACCGTCGTCAAAGAGCATCGACGAAGCGACGCCGCGAGTCCATCACCAGCGGAACGCATCCCGCTCACGCTGACGCATGCCGGCTTCCTGCACGGCACGGCTCTCCAGCCGCCGTCGGCGCGCGCCCTGGTCCATTCGCCGCGCTAACCGCGCCGTCGACGTCGCCGGCCCCGCGGTTGCCGTGCCCCCCGCCGCGCCGCCACCGGACGCCGCCGCCGGACGCGCCGGCGACGGGATCTCCTCCAGGGCGTCGCCGAGCCCTGCGCGGCGGCGCTTGCGGGCGGCCCGGGCGGCCTGCGCCGGATCACGGAGCCCGAACTGCTGCCGGACGCGGGCCTCGATACGCTGCCACTCCGGGACCGGGCGGACGGTGGCGGCGGCACGGGCGGCGTCGGGGTCGCGCGGGACGCCCGTGGCGGGGTCGCGCGGGATGATGGGTCCGTGGACGGGGCAGGTCTCGAGGTCGCGGCGGCGGCAGAGCCCGCGGCCGCTGGCGAGCGGCGCGTTGCACGGCGGAATGTACCGCGGCGCCTCCGGCTGGACAACGCGGGTGCGTCGCTTGAGGGCGGCGAGGGCGGCGTCGCCCATGACGGCGTCGCCGTCGCCGTCGCCCAGGAACCGGTGGTGGTGGTCGATGCCCGTGGGGTTGAGCGGGACCTCCGTCTTGTCCCAGTAGTACAGATCGTCCGCATACGGCACGACCGGCGCCGCCGCAAACAGCGGCGCGAGCTCCGGATTGGCGACCGCCGCGAGGTTGGACGGCGACGCCGTCGACGCCGCAGGCGCATCGTTCTCCGTGGCTTGCACTCTAGGAACGTCCGTCTGGCGAACGGTGGGGTCGGCGCCGCCCTGGTCACGGAAATCTGTAAAGATGCCACGCGCGCCAATGCCGCGCGTGGTCCGCGACCGGTGTGGCGTCGATGCCGATGCCGATGCCGTGGTGGGTGCCGCGGGATCGGCGGCCGCGGCCGCGGAAGTCGTGGCCAAGGCGGCCGCCGGCGACGAGGCTTTGGTGGCTTGGTGGGGGTCGACATCCTCAAACTCATCATCATCGTCGTCTGCCTCGCCGTCGTCGTCGTCGTCGTCGTCGTCGTCGTCTGGTGGGTCGTGCGCTTCAAGACCCGGTGGGTTCGACGGGCCGCTGTGGCGATCGAGCTGGTCGAGCGCACCTTCGTAGATGCCGAGAGTGACGGCATGGCTGAGCATCGCGTCGAGCTCGGTGCTGAGGCGGCGTAGCCACCGCACGCAGGCGTGGTGCGTCGTCGGCGTCAGCGGCACATCGGACACATCGGCGCCGTCGGCGCCGTCGGTGGCGGCGACGGCGTCGGCCGTCGAGGAACGCCCGCGACGGCGCGGCGACGCGACCGGCAACGCTGGTGATGGGGACGACGCGTCAGCCGGAAGTGTGACGCGCTCCCCGAGACGCAGCCAGGCTTCGACGCGCGGCCGGTGCTTGTCGGCCGCGAGCGCATAGCCTTCCCGGAGCACCTGAAAGATCGCGGTATTCGCGTCGCACTCCTTGACGCGCCCGTCGTCGCGGAGATCAATGGTCAGCCGCCAGCGTTCCGTCGCGAGTCCCGCATCACGGATCACGGACTCTCGGGTCAGCGGTGCGGTTGCCGGGGCTGTTGCCGACGGTGTCGAGGATGCGGCGGCCGCTGCGGCGGCCGCTGTTGATAACGACGGCGCGGCCAGCGCCGCGGCCATCACATCGGCATGCGCCTCCGGGATCAGCAGGCGGAACGCGGCATGCATGGCGTCCAGGTTCTCCTGCACGAGGGGCAGCGCGACGGCCATCGCGGGCCATGCGGCGCGCCACCGCGCCAAGCGCAGCGCGTTGCCGCGGGCGCGGCGCGCGCGCTCCGCCGGGGTGAGCGCCTCGAGTTCCAGCGCGGGTGGCGCCGCCAGGAGATCGAGCGGCGGCCGGCCGTGGCGCAGCGCGTCCAGCGCCAAGCGGAAGGCCGGGTACCCGCCGCCGTACTGCGCGTGCCACCGCTGGACGGCCTCATAGGCGAGGTGGCGGCAGCGCAGGGCGTGGCGGCGCGGCGGCGGCATCGCTTCGGGCGGCTGCGCGGTGGCCAGCACGAGCGTGTCGAGGTGCGGCATCAGGCGCTGGCGGAACGCGTGGGAGCGCATAAAGAGCACGTCGATCAGTTGGAGGGCGGCGACGCGGATCTGGGCATGCGGCGCCTCGGCCTGGACCAGGGCGGCGTCGCAGACGGCCTCGACGGCGGCGGCGGCGTCGTCCCGGCGGCAGGCGGCCTTGAGGCGCTTCAGCGCCGCCGGGTCGAGCTCGGGCAGGCCGCGCGTCGTGATCCACTGGACCTGGTCGGCCAGGCTCGCGTCCGGCGAGTCCGACGCGGACCTCCTGCCGGCGTCCATGCCGCGGGACGGGCGGCCGTACGAGGCCATGCCGGGACGTCGCGGGGTCGACGGAGCAGCGGAGAGTGGGGCTCGTGGTTCGTTGTCCGTCGTTCGTTCGTGGTCTCAATCACCGAGCAGCGTGTGATGCGCATAATGGGGGCAGGGGTGCCGGATCCGTCACATTCTTCTGTCTGCGTCGTACCCACAAAGAGGCGGACGCCGCATGCTGTCGTCGAGCGTCGGCCACACAGGCGCGGAAGAGGGTTGCGTGTGGATCGAGGGATCAGCCGACCCGGAGCAGCATCCGAGAAGCGGGAGGACTTCGACTCGCGCTCGTCGGCTCTGCCTTCGGAAACCGCATTCGAAGGAGGCGGAGATCTTCCAGCCAGCGACGACGGCGATGATGACGAAGCAACACACGTGGACGGCGCGGTCCGCGCGAGACCTGTGACACGCGGGGCGCGAGGCGACGTGGCGCCGCGGTGGCGCCTCCGTGCCGCGTGGCGCAGCACCGACCGAGGTCGGTGGCGCAGCACGCCCGTCGTCGCCGGCCGCTCGTCCCGCGGACGGGCGCACGCACGGCAAACCACTCGATAGATCATCCACCGCGACGACGCTCAGGCGCTCGGCACCGTCGCCGTCGCCGTCCGGCGGGGATCCGCAAAGAAGCGGCGGGCCTGGCCCACGAGCACAAACGTCAGCGCCGAGGAGGGCACGGTCTTGAGGAGACTCGTGAGCAGGCCGCGGTAGAGCCCGAGCAGCCCCTCGCGGCGCAGGATCGTGCGCAGGATGGCGCCCATGCCGCCGGCGTAGTGCGGCACGCGGCCGACAAAGCGCGTGCGGTGCGGGCCCTGGACCTGCTGGCGCTTGCGAACGACGTCGAGTGGCATCATGGCCATCTTGCTGACCGCGCCGGCGAGGCTGCCGGCGACGACGTCGCGCACCGTCGCGTGGTCGTGCAGGCGCGGCACGTGGCGAAGCGCGAGCTGCGCGCGCCCGTGCACCCAGAACATGAGCCCCATGCCGGGCACGATCTGGACGAGCGACGGCGCGAGCCCCCGGTACAGGCCGGCGACGCCCTCGCGCGCGACGATGGCGCGGACGCCGCCGACGAGCGAGCGGTGCACGCGCTCACGGCCCTGCGCCGCGAACTGCGTGCGCAGCAGGTCGAACGGGTACGTGGCGGCCGTCGCGACGCAGCCCGAGACGGCGCCCGCCGCGAGCGTTTGCACATCGCGGTACTGCGGATGGAAGCGCGCCTCGAGCTCGTGGTAGAGCAGGAACTGGATGGCGCCGTACGAGAGGTACAAGCACTCGGCGGCCACGTTGCCCTTCCACAGCGCCGCGGGCCCTTCTTCGCGGACGACCGTGCGCAGCGTGCCGGCGATCGACGTATACTTGGCGTCGGCGGCCGCGCACAGGCGCCCCTGGCGCAGCGAGAGCGCTGCCGTCTCGATCTGCAGCCGAATCTTGATGACGTCGATGGGCGCGATGATGGCACGGTTCACGACACCAGCGAAGGCGCCGCTTGCCGCGTTCTGCCACGGCGCGAGCTTGGGCGTCGACGACGTCGTCGACGACGACGACGACGACGACGAGGCCGCTGGCGACGGTGACGACGATGGCGAAGCCATCGCCTCGGATGCCAACGGCATCGCGTCGAAGGCTCAAGGTCAGAGGCAGCCAAAGGGCAGATGAAACGGCAGAGTCCGTCGGAAGGTCGGAGGTCGCTCCGCGTGGCCGTGTTCGCTCAGGGGTCGCACGTCGGTGTCGATCGGGAGCCGCCGCGGCGGATCGCTTCGAGCCCTGGGCCGCCTGATCGTTCTGGGTGCACCCCGTCTCCATCACATCCTTGGTCCTCCGAGGGCATCGTCGTTGCCGTGATGCACGCACGCCCGTGACCACGGCGACCGCGCCAGCCGTCGTCGCTGGCTGGCGACGACGGCTGGCGACGGCCACGGCCACGGCCCTGCGAAGGTGAAAAACCACCTCTCGGCCCCGTCGTGTTCAGCCTGCTCGTGTCGGTGTCGCGCCGAAGCGTCGTTGGTTTCCGGGTGGCGCTAAGCCATCGCTGGGGGAGCGAAGGCGCGCGCGCCGCGCGGCGGATACCGACGCTTCGTGGGCGGACTCGCTGGCGCCGGCCAAGCCACCCTCCCGCCGCGGCCGGCGGACCCGCCGATCGCGGCCGTCTCCCGACGCCACGGGCGGCTCCACGGCATCGGGACGGCGCCGCCCGCGACCGCGCCGATCACCGCGGAAACTCCGCCAGGCCGGCGGCGCGGGCGGCGCTGACGGCGGCGGCGGCGGCGGCGGCGGCGGCGGCGATGCCGTGTCGTGCCCCCACCGGGAGACATCGCCGCCGGCGCGACGGGCATCGCCTATGCCCGAACCGGCGAGACCGTCGACGCGGGACGCCACGTGCGCGTGGAGGCGCGAGGTCATGTCCACGTGGTGCGCCGCATCAATCGCGGCTCGCGCGCCGTGATCGCCGCTGCGCGCGCCGCCAAGGAGCGACCGCATCACATCAGCCGCCGTCCCCACCCAGGAACGAACAAGTGATCGGCCCACCTCCGCTCGGCAAGATCGTCGGCGCGGCTGTTGTGGCGCGGCGGGTCTCGCATCATTCGCCTTCGCCCGGCCATCCAACCTCTTTGGACCCGTCTTCTGGATCGCTCTGCGGCTTTTCCGGAACAAGGGCCACCCGAACGCCCTGCTCGCCTTCGGCCGCCGCCGCCGCTGCTGCTATTTTTTTTTCTATATATTTTTTTTTTTTGCGGCCGCTCACGGGCTGAACGCTGCGGCGCGATCCCGACACGATCCCTACGCGTGCCTGGGTGCGTGAGCCGGTTCCCTCGATCTCGACGACGGGGTGCGCCAACTCCACCGTCACCATGTCGCGCAACGACTCGCTGTTCGCCTGTGCGGCGAAAGGCAGCGTCAGTGGCATGAAGCAAGCTATGGAAGACGACCCCCCGCTCCACGGCTATGCCGCCAAGTAAGTGGCTTCTTTCACGGCTGCAGAAGTGCGGGGCAGGACAGATTGAATCGGCGTGATCCGAGACGCATGAATGAAATGGTGCTGCAGTGTGATGGTCGACCGTGGTGAAGTCATGCACGATCATCGCAAAAAAAAATGAATTAAAAGCATGGTACAGGATGACTCATCTCCGTGCTTCTCCTCTTGGTGTTCCTGGTTGCGGCCATTCGTGCCTGATGAAATGGCCATCGTGTCTTCGCTTCGATTCGATCACACCCGGCTGTACCGCGCCCCTTGGGCGCGACGTATGGGTCCTCCGCTCCTATCCTTCCTTGTCGTGCATTGCGCATCGTCCGCCGCCGGTGACCGCACCGCGCGATCATCGCCATGCCGGCCTTTGTGCTGGACATCCGGTCGGATGTGCCGCCGCGCATCGCCGCGCTGCCGTTCCCGACGACGCTGAAATCCTTCTTTGACAGGGATATCCGAATGAACACGATCCTGCACCTGGGCGCCGAGCGCGGACATGCGGACGTCGTCGCGGTCGGCCTGAAGCACCGTCTCGACGTGAACGGCGCCAACATCATGGGCGACACGCCGCTGATCGCGGCGTGCAAGCGCGGCCATGACGCCGTGATCGACGTGCTGCTCGGCGCGCCCGACATCAATCTCGTGCTCCCGAACCATGCGGGCAACACGCCGCTGCACTACCTGGCGTTCGGGCGGCGCGCCGCGCTCGCCAAGAAGCTGCTCGACCACCAGCTGGAGCACGACCCGCACGCGCTCTCGATTGCCTCCGTCACGAACCGGCAGGGCAAGAAGCCCTCGGAGCTGTCGTCGGGCGCGTGCCGCGACGTGCTCGTGGCCGCCGAAGAGGGCGCGACGACGGCGAGCGTCACGGAAGTGGCGCACCTGCCCGCCGACGCGCTGCAGCGCCCCGAGGCGCTGCAGGACGAAGCCAAGCGCCAGTTCCTGGCGGCGCAGCGCCGCGTCGGCTGGGAGATTCAGCCGACCAGTATCAAGAACCAGAGCTTGCTGCTGGACTCCAAGTTCAAGTTCGTCCGCTCCGGCAACTGGAACGCGTACCGCGTGGCGTGGAAGGCCGCCAAGGAAGAGCCGAGCGCGGCGCTGCTCGCGCTCGCGCGCCAGGAGGCCGAAGCGCTCGTCGCGCTCTACCACCCGAACCTGCACCCGCTGCTCGGCGTCTGCCTCAAGTGGCCTGACGTGGGCGTGCTCACCGAGCTCGCGCCGCGCGGCAACCTGGGCCACATCCTCTACGACGGCAACATCGACATCGACCCTGCGCAGGCCCTCAAGATCGCGAGCGACATTGCCCGCGCCATGGCCTATCTGCACAGTCTGCCCGAGCCCATCTACCACTGGAACCTGTCGCTGTCGAACGTGCTCGTGATGGACGACGACTCGGTCCGGGTGGCCGACTATGGCTTTGCCCAGGCCCCGCTGACGACCCGCAACGTTTCGGGCGGGCTGCTCTACAACGCGCAGTGGCTCGCTCCCGAGGTGCTGCGGGGCGATCCGAAGGCGCAGCAGCGGCAGGACGCGGTCGACATGTATGCGTTCGGCATCATGCTCACGGAGATCATGCTGCGCCAGCCGGCGTTCGGCGAGAACATGAACAGTATGGCGATCGGCATCCTGGTCGTGATCCAGAAACTCCGCCCCATCCTGCCCGATTTCCTGCCCGACCCCCTCACCGACCTCATCCGACGGTGCTGGCACGAGGTGCCGGCGCAGCGGCCCTCCTTCCAGCAAGCCGTCATTGAGCTTGCCGGGATCCTGTAATCTCATGCGAGAACCACCATACCCCGTCTTTTTACCATCATCGGCAGCCGCCGGCCGTCGGAGGGCCGTGCTGCGCCCCGCCGTCGCGCCACGAGCGCCGACGCCACGGGTCGTCGAGACGTGCTGCGCCTCGCTGCGCCCCCGCCAGCGACCGCGCCCACGAGCGGCGGCAGCGATGTGACGCGTCTGTCTCCGCATCGCGGAGGACATCTACCGCCTGACCACGTATGCCCACGCCACGACCACGTGACTGACCGCACCGCAGGCGATCGGTTATCAGAGACCCTTCGTCCTGGACTGCGCCGACGCGAACGCGGCGACCCCTCCTCCACCGCCATTGCGGGCAGTCCACGCTGCGCGCCGCCTTCGCGCACCTCCACCACCCGCGTCACCACGCGTCTCCGCGGCCATCGCTGGAGCCGATCCCATCCGACAGGACGCGAGGCGAGGCGACGCCTCGTCGCGTATGATCTGCCGCGACCCCGCGCGCTCTCCGTCTTAGAGCGGCTTGGCGGAGCCCCCCCGAGCCGCGACCTGCGTGCTCGCCGGCGGCCGCCATGTCGTGGTGGGCGAATGTCGAGGGCCTCGCGCACAAAGTCTCCGTCCTCGCGCACGAAGCCATCCAACCGGTCGACGACGGCGGCGATGCGCACGGCGGCGCCGAAGGCTGGGCGATCCCGTCCGATGGCGGCGTCCACGGCGGCATCCCTGGCGGCGTCGAGCCGCCGTCCGTGCCGCCCGCGCCTCCGCCCCCACCAGGACCGTCTCTCGCGGCGGACGCCGCCGAAAGCAGCACCGGTACCGGCCACAGCAGAGCGCCGCGGCCGTTGTCACCCCGCACCGGTCCCGGTCCCAGTCCCGGTCCCGAGTCCGTGCCTGCGCAGCCGCTCCTGACGGCGGCACCCGCTCAGGCGGCCGTTGCGATGGCTGTTCCGCCCGAGACGGCCGCGCACGTCGCGGCGCTGGAGGACAAGCTCGCCAAAGCGATCACACATCTGAAGCGGATGGTGGGCGAGAACGACGGGCTGCGGCACATGGTCGCGGCGCTGCAGCAGCAGATTCGGAACGCGCCACCACCGCCGACGCCACCGCCGCCGCAGACGTCGCCGCAGACGCCGTCTGAGGCCGAGCACGTCGTGCAGCTGCAGCACGAGCTGGCGCAGATGCGCGCGCGGCTCGATGAGGAGGTCGCGCGCATGGCGACGCTCGAGGCGCAGAACGCCGAGCAGCTGGCTGCCATGGCCGACGCGCACCGTGCACTGAAGCGGTCATCGCAGGACCGCATCCAGGCGCTCGAGCAGCAGCTGGCGGCGGCGGCCGCGGCGGCAGCGGCGTCCTCAGCGTCGCCCACACGACCCTCGAGCGCAGGCGAGTCCGACCACATCGCGGCGGACGCGTCGGCGTCCCTCCAAGCGCAGCTCGCGAAGGCCAAAGCGGACAACCAGCGGCTGTTTGACGGCTGCAAAGCGCTGAAACTGCGCGCCAAAGCGAGCGAGGATGCGCGCCGCGCCCTCGAAGCGCAGCTCACTGAGGCACAGGCGGCGGCGGCGGCGGCGGCGGCGGCGGCACCGGCACCGGCACCGGCTCCGGCGGATGCTGCAGCGGCCCCATCGTCGGATGAGACCGCCACGCTCCGCCAGCAACTGGTCGATCTGACGGCGCAGCTGGTCGAGGCCCAGTCCAACGCCGCCGAGCAAGCCGCTGCGCTGGCGGATGCACGCACCGCCTTGTCCGCGGCGCAGACGGCGATCGCGACCCTCGAGCAGGACCACGCGGCCGCTGAGGCGCGCGCGGCGGACGCGGCGGAGCAGCACGCCGCGCAGCACGCCGCGGCCGCCCGGGAGGCCTCACAAGCCGAGACCCGAGGGGCGGCGCAGCAGGCCGCCCACGGCGCCGAGCGCGCGGCGTGGGACGTCGAGCGAGAGCAGCTGACGCACGCGCTGCATGCGGCGCGGGCCGCCGCGACGGGAGCCGCAACGGGCATGGCCACGGTCTCGGCCTCGGCCGCTGCTCCCGCTGACGGTGACGCGGTGAAGGCGGCGGCCGCCGCCATGGTGGAGGTCGTCGTGGCGGTGCAGACCGCCTTGGCGACGATGGTCGATGCGGCACGCGACGCCACGGCCGCGGCCGGCACCGACGCGGCGACGGACGAGACCGACGCGTCTGCGGCCGACGAGGACGCGACGGCCTCTGACGAGGAGAGGGCGGCCTCGGCGCTACCCCCGGTCGCCCCCTTGGAGCTGGCGCTCGCGCAGCGGCTGCCCCCCCATTGGGCCGAGGCGGACAGCCGGCTGCCCGGCGCCGTGGCGGCGGTCGAGCAGGTGGCGGGGCAGCTGTACGCCCACGTGGTCATGGCGCGGCGGCGTATCCGGCGTCTGCGCGACGGCAAGGGCGCGCTGCAGCACGAGTATGAGTCGCTCGTCACGAAGGTGAGTCAGATGAAAGCGGCGGTCGCGACCAAGTTCGAGGAGCACGAGCAAGCGCTGGCGGAGGCGCTGCGCCAGGTCGCCGACGCGGCCGCGGTCCGCGACACGCTGCAGGCCGCACTTGACGCATCGATCGCGCAGCAGACCGAGGGCGAGGCGGAGCGGGAGCGCCTTCAGGACCAGGATGAACGTCTCCAGGCCGAGTACGACGCGCTCCAAACACGGCTGGCCGAGGCCACAGCGCAGCTGGCAGCCGTCGCCCATCAGGACGATGCGGACGCGGCGTTGGTGTCGAGCGAGACGCAGCGGCTCGAGCGCGAGCTGCAGCGGCTGAATGCGCACCTGCTGCAGACGCAGGAAGAGCAGACGCAGCAGCACCTCGAGCAGGAGCGGCGGCTGGATGCGGCGCAGCAGCAGATCGCCCAGCTGGAGAGCGAGCGGGACCGCATCGAGCAGGAGCGCGCAATGGACCGCTCAGGCGCGGACAGCCTGGCGCAGCGGCTGCAGGAGCTCGAAGCGGCGCTGCAAGACGCGCACACGGAGCTGGCGGCCGTCTCGAGCGAGCGCGACGAGTATGCGACCGGCTTGGCCAACTTGCAGGACGTGCTGGCGCAGTTCCAGGCCGACCAAGCCACGCAGATCGCCCAAGCCACGGCAGCGCATGCGCTCGCAGCGGCGACGGCGCAGGAGGAGCGCGCGGCGTGGCGGGCGCGGGCCGAGCACGCGGAAGCGGCGCTCGCCGACCAGAGCGCCGACGGGCGGTCCCTGCGCGAGGTCCAGCGCGACCTGGCGGCACGCGACGTCGAGGTCGCCAAACTCCGCCAGGCGGCGCTGCAGCTCCAGAGCCATCTGGCGGAGGCGATGCGTCGGCTCGAGCACACGCGGCTCACGCAGGCCGAGGCCGAGCAGGCCGCGGTTGACCGCCGCGTGCTTGCCTCGGCGCTGATGACGTATCTGACGGCGCCGCGCGGCGACCAGACGCGGCTCGAGGTGCTGGGCACGATTGCCAAAATGGTCGGCTTCACCGAGGACGAGCGGTACCGCGTCGGTCTGTCCCGGGTTCCGCCCGCGGCGCGTCGCGCCTCCCAGAGCGGCAGTCCGCGGCTGCTCCCGGGCACGCCGACGGCGGCGCCTGCGGCCGCCACGAGCCGCGATGCCGGTGCCGCGACAGCCGGCAGCGGCGGCAGCAGCAGCGGCGGCGTCGCGCGTCGGAGTTCCGAGTCGATCGGGGACGCGTGGCTCGGCTTCCTTTTGCAAGCGTCCGACCGGCCGCCGCCGGCGCCGTCCGCGCCGCGATCCGGGTCGGGCGCGGGCGACGCGGCCTCCCCGCGCCGCGGCAGTCACGCCGGTGCGGCGTCCGGCTCCGCATCGTCGCCGCCGTCTGTGGCGGCAGACCTAGCATCGTCGACATCGACATCGTAGCCAACGCTGCTGCGGGCGCGGCTGCTCGGGCTGATGGGTCGACGGCGATCTGCTTCGCTCGTGCTGCGACGCCTTATCGGTCGTTGCCGCCGATCGCGCTGGACTCCGTCACTCGGCTCGGCCCCCGCCACGTCGCTAAGCCACTCGGCGACGCCCCTCGGCCGGTCGCGCTCGGCTCGGGACACCCCTTCCCCCGTGGCCTCCCTCGCTGGGGTGCGGCCTGCCACCGGACGCGTCCGTTGGGTCCTGCCGTCGCCTCTGGCAGGCCCGCGGCGGCGGCGTCCATGGCGCGACCACTGATCTTTGTCTCTCCGTATCTGATGCGTCGCCAATGAATGATGTGGATCTCACTCATGTGCTGGCCTACGCGACGGGATGGGATGGGATGGGATGGGATGGGATGAGATGGGATGCGATGGGATGAGATGCGATGGGATGCGATGGGATGCGATGGGATGAGACGGGCCTTGCAGACCCGCGATCCTCCATCAAAGACGCCCGAGTCGCCCTGTGTCGCCGCTTCCTCATGCGCTTCCGACTCGCACGGACGTCTTGAGTGCTGATCCTCCCGCTCCCGACGGTCGCGAGGGACCGCGCGATCATTGCGCGATTGGCAGGAGCCGATCGTGACGCGCGCTGTTCGCCCGCGCCTCAGGCCGCCGCACGGCCGCGTCGTCGAGGCGATGGCGCGCATCACGCCGGTCTCGCCCGCCGAGAGCGAGCGCGACGCCGCGCCAGCCGTCACGCCCGCGCCGGCCGTGACGCCGACGCCGCGCACCGCCAAGAAGGTCCTCACGTTCGCGCCCGATACTAAGACGGCCGAGTCGCCGGCGTCCGCCAGCACGGCGTTCGGCCGTGGTCGTGGCCATGGCCGCGGAAAGTCCGGCCTGCGCGCCGCAGGCCGCAGCACGGCGGCGGCCGTGCGCGCCGCGGCTCACGCCGACGAGACCCCCGAGCCCCTGGTCATCTGGCGCGACCGTGAGGCGGCGGCGCCGGACGTCGGCATCGCGCGGCGCGTGCTCTTCATCAGCCGCATGGTCGCCGCCATGACGCAGCCGATCGGCGACCCCGTCGAAGTCTTCCGGTACTGGGAGGCGCTCCACTATCTGCTCTACGGCTCGGGCCTGCAGGTCGCCGGGTGGGCGCCGTCGGTGGCGCAGCACGCGTGGGCCTATGTGGGCCTCCACGGGCTGCCGGCGCTCGCCGCCGACACGTGGTTCAACCACCGGTACCATGTGTTCTACAGCGTCCGCGTCGTGCTCGCGTTCGCGTCGGCGCTCTGTGACACAAGGCTCTACGCGGCGCTGCGCGACTGGGACGCCCGCGCCGCGCGCTGGTACCTGCTCATCATGGCCCTGGGCAGCGGCATGCAGACCGCGGCGCCCGCGCTCCTGCCCGAAGCCTTCTCGATGATGGGTCTCACCCTCGCCGCGGCCCGCGTGCTGCGCCACAAGCGGACCCTCTCCGCCTGGCACCACGCGCTGTGGTGCGTGCCCCTCGTGCTGAGCGTGCTGCTCGGCTCGCCGGGCTCCGTGCTGGCGCTCCTGACCCTGCTCCCGGCGTATCTGGCGGCGCCGGCCGTCGCGCTCTCGGACCGGTGGCCGCGGCGTCTGCTGTGGGCTGGGCTAGTCGGCAGCGCCACACTGCTGGCGGTGGGCGCCGCGGTCGCTCGGGTCGACGCCGCCTTCTATGGCTCGGCCGCCACGCGATCGCCGCTGCCGCCGCCGCTCGCAGCCTGGGCGCGCCACGTGTGGCACCGCGTCGTGGCGCCCGCCGTCGCGATCGCCAGCGGAGCCGCGAGCATGACGACGGCGGCGGTCGTCTCGCGGCCGCTTTGGCTGGCCCCGACGACGGCGTACCTGCTGCACGGGTGGTACGGGTTCAATCTGGCCTTCGTCGCGGCCGTCGCGTCGCCGATCGCGCTGCTGACGACGCGTTCGTACAAGTGGCCGCGCAGTCTCCAATGGTTGATGGCGACGTGCCCGCTCGCGCTGGCGGCGCTCTCGCTTCTCGGTGGCGGCAGCGGCAGCGGCATCGCGCCAGAGCGATGGCTCGTGCCGGTGTACCCGTTCGTGGCGCTCAGTGCGAGTCTCCTGATGGGCACGATCGAATACAACGCGCGGCGGCTTGCGCTGCCGCTGGCAGCTGTGTTCGCCGTGCTCGCCGTGGCGCGCAGCATGGGCCTCGCGCACTTCGATACGGCGCCGATGCATATCTGGCCGTCGCCGTTTAACGCGCTCGCGCCCCTGCCGCCGGCCGCCCGCGTCTGCGCCACCGCTGCCGAGTGGCCCCGCTACCCGTCTTCCTTCTTCTTGGATACGGCCCACCCCATTGCGCTCGTTGTGCCCACAGCCTCCGCCCAAGCCGCGGCGGCGGCAGCCCTGACGACGACGACGGTCCTGCCGGCGGACGTTGTGGCGCAACCCTTCGAAGCAGAGCTGCCACGCGATCAACAGACCGCGCATACGACGTTCCCGTCGCCCCACGGCGACCCCGATCATGCTCGCAGCGACGGTGACGGTGACGGCGACGGCACGAAGCCGCACGGGCCATGGTCGACGTACGCGAACACGACGCTCGGGCAGACCTGGGCGTTGATCCAGCGGCAGTTGCTGCCTGCCGGCGTTGTGATTGGCCCGGAGGGCCTTGTGCCGCCCGCGTCGGCCGCGGCCCGCCGCCGCCACGCGCCGCCCGCGCTCTCGCATCCGTTTCAGACCGACCGCCACGTACCGCGGTTCGCGGCACGCCCGGGCATGCGCTACGCGGCGCCCGCGCTGGTGGCCACGGCGACGGACGCCGTGGATGCGGAGGCGGAGGCGGTGGCGGAGGCGGTGCCGCCCGCCGCCGCCCGCCTCGAGCAAGCGGCGTGCGACTACCTCGTGGCGGACCTGGCGCTGCCGCCGCGGCGCGCGCCCGCGCCCAGCGGGACGCTCGAGGTGCACCGGCAGCTGTGGCACGTGGTGCGCTGCGAGCCGCTGCTGGACCGTGCGCACAGCGGCCCGATCGCGCGCTTCGGCTGGGTGCCTGACGTGCTGCTGTTCAACCCGGTGTTCCAGCTGCTGGTGCCGTCGGCGTGGCGGCGTCGGTCGTGGCATTCGTACTGCCTGCTGCAAAGCGAGTCCGCGTATGCGCGGCAGATCCAGGCGGAGGCCGAGGCGAATGCGGCGGCGGCGGCCGCCGAGGAAGCTGATGCTGCTGCGGCTCCCCTGTCTGGATCGAAAGGCGCACGCCGCGCGGCGGCTCCCCGCGTGGAGACCCACGTTTGAATCCGCCTTCTTCCCGCTGCGGATGCGACCATGGGCGTCTCCCCTCGCCATCCCTGTTCTGCCATGACGATGCGCGTTCTAGCGCCGATAAAAAAAAAGAAAGAAAAGCATGTAAAATCAAAAAAAGATGGATCCAACAACATAAGCGAGAAAAGACCAAGAAGAGAGGAGGACGGGAGAACAAAAGAAAGAAATGGGCGACATGCACGCATGCGGCTTAGCGAGCGAGCGGCGACGAACCGACGAACCGACGACGCCAACGATGACGGTTTCACCGGCGAGCGGCATCGCTGTACCAACGATTGCAGATGAAGGGTGTTTAGGCCTCGGCGGTGACGGGCGTGCCGTGGATGCCGCTCATGCCACTGGCCTCGGCAGCGCCCTTGGCCCCCTTGCGGGCACGCTGGTAGAACTCGGCAATGACCTTCTGCGGGATGCGGTTGAGCATCTCCTTGGGGAAGATGCGCAGCAGGGACCACGCGAGGTCGAGACCCTCGAAAATGGTGCGGCCCTCTGTGAGGCCCTGGGCGACGTAGGTCTTCTCGAACTTGTCGAGGAACTCGAGGGCGAGCTTGTCTTCCTGCGAGAGCGCGTCCTCGCCAACGACGGCCTTCATCGCGGCGGCGTCCTTGCCGATGGCGTACTTGGCATAGAGCTGGTTGCTGACGTCGCCGTGGTCCTTGCGGGTCAGCTTCTCGCCGATCGCGGACTTCATCAGACGCGACAGCGACGGCAGCACATTGATGGGCGGGTAGATCTGGCGGTTGTGCATCTGGCGGTCGATGAAGATCTGGCCCTCCGTGATGTAGCCCGTCAAGTCGGGGATCGGGTGGGTGATGTCGTCCTGGGGCATCGTGAGAATCGGGATCTGGGTGATCGAACCGTTGCGGCCCTGGACACGGCCGGCACGCTCGTAGATGGTCGACAAGTCCGTGTACATGTAGCCGGGGTAGCCGCGACGACCCGGCACTTCTTCACGGGCGGCCGAAATCTCACGCAAGGCGTCGGCATACGAGGACATGTCCGTCAAGATCACTAGCACGTGCTTCTCGAGCTGGTAAGCGTAGTACTCGGCGGTCGTGAGCGCGAGACGCGGGGTGATGATGCGCTCGATGGTCGGGTCGTTGGCGAGGTTCATGAACAGCGTCGCGCGCTCGAGCGAGCCGTTCTCCTCAAAGTCCTGCTTGAAGAAGCGCGCCGTCTCCATGTTGACGCCCATCGCGCCGAACACAATGGCAAAGTTGTCCTCGTGGCCGTCGATGACGCCCTTGTCGATGCGCTGCACCAGACCCGCCTGGCGACAGATCTGCGCGGCAATCTCGTTGTGCGGGAGACCCGCCGCGGAGAAGATCGGGATCTTCTGGCCACGCGCAATCGAGTTCATCGTGTCGATCGCGGAAATGCCCGTCTGGATCATCTCCTCCGGGTAGATGCGCGAGTACGGATTAATCGGCTGCCCGTTGATGTCAAAGTAGTCGTCGGCCAGCACCGCCGGCCCGCGGTCGATCGGCTTCCCGGACCCGTTGAAGATGCGGCCCAGCATGTCCTCGCTGACCGGCATGCGGAGCACGTCGCCCTTGAACTCCACGCGCGTGGCTTTGACATCCACGCCTGCCGTACCCTCAAAGACCTGGATAATCGCCTTCTTGCCCTGCGCCTCCAGCACTTGGCCGCTGCGCTTCGTGCCGTCCGGCAGCGTCAGTTCCACAATCTCGTTGTACTTGGCGTTGCGGATGTTTTCCATCACGACCAGCGGGCCGTTCACGCCGGAAACGCTGCGGTAGTCTGGTCACGTCAAGCGAAAAAAAAGGGTCGCGTTGGTGAGTTTTACCCTGCTATGCCACTCTCCTCCCCGAAAGGCGACGGGATCAAATCAAAGGAAATCACATACCGGTGCGTGGCTCGATCGCATAGTTGCGGGCCGCAGCCGCCGCGTTGATGGCAGCGGCCTCATGCTTCGTAATACGGGGGTCCATGGCTGCTCGCAATGCCGGCCTGCCGTGCCCATGTCGAACATAGGTTTACATCCAAGAAAACAAAACCAAATGAGGTGAGTGGACTTGCTTTTGACACGTAGGATCCCAATCGGCAACGCGTGATCGGGACCAGCGTGAGGGTGGGAAGATGACGGGCATGCTGATCGCTGCTGATCCGGTGACGATGCCCCATCGTCAAGCCATGCGCACTGTGACAGACGGTGGCCCATGCGTATGCTCCCCGGGGGTCATGAGCCTGAAGCCACGGGCAGCCGCGACCCCTCCCGACACCGATCCCGCGAGAGCTGCGCAAGTCACGGCAACCCCATGTTTGGCTGGCCACGGCGACGATCCTGAGCTCGTCGGCGGCTCTGGACGGGCTCGGGCGGGCGACACGCCATGTCCCGAACAGCGTGGCCAAACGTTTCTGATGCCCGAGGGGTCAAGGCCGCGGCAGCGGTCGCGCGTTCCGGCAGATGAAAGGCCGCTCGCGTTCGCGTGGTAAAAGGCCAGCGCTTCTGTCGCATGCATGCACGCACACACGGCAAAAAACACATTGGGAATAGACCGGTGCGGACAGTCGTGGATAACCGTCGGACTCGGGGTCGCGGGCGCCCGTGGTCGTAGGAGGGAAGGACGTACCGTGAAGGGAGAGATTCGAAGTCAAAACCACGCTTGCAAAGAGGCGATGACAATGCCGGTGATGATGACGATGGCGATGGCAACGACAACGACAATGACAATGACGGCGGCGGCGATGAGGACAGCGGGGTCACGAGAGTCGCGACAAGCAGCGACGGCGATTCGTCGATGCCCGAGGCATGCGTGTGCCCATCATCAGCATCACCGGATGGCGTGATGCGGCACGTGGACAGATGACTTCTGTCGCTCTATACCATCGGGTCCATCCTGCAGCTGCACCAGATGCTGCGATACGATGCGAGACGCTCCCACCGCCGATGCGAGCCGATACGAGACGCTACGATGCGAGCCGATGCCACGGGCCGGGCTCTCGGCCGTGGCCAGGGCCGTCGGCTCCCAGTGCTTATCGCGTGCGGCATGGCTTGGCAGCTGCGGCGCCCTGTCCTGATTCCTTGGAGGAGAGATGGGCCGGGATGGCACGGGACGGGCCGGCCACGCCACCCATCGTCTGCCTTGGCCGGGCGCTTGGCCGAGCGCGACCCCGCGCGACTCCGGCTTCCGGCTCCGATGGTCACGGCCTCGGATGACCTCGCGGCCTCCGGCTCGCTCGGGGCTCACGCCTGCGCCTACGCCTATGCCTGTGTCGTGGGGAGCGCGTCGAGGGCCGGCCGTCGCGCCTCGTCGCGGCTCGCTTCGCCTCGCCTCGTTTCGCCTCGCTTCGCCTCGCCCCCCGCCGCAGTGCATCGCATCGCATCATACGGCAGCGCATTGCATCCCATGCCCACCTGGCGCCGACGATCCGAGCATGGCGCCTCCGCCATCGCTTCCCCGCGGGAATCCGCGGGATGCCCCAGTCGCGCGACGACAGACCTGCTGGGTCGCGCCGGGCGCGATCCGAACGCGGGCAACGGCGCGACCCTGCTGTCAGCGGTCGCATCGCCCTGCATGGCCGAGCCATTGAGGGCGCTAGGAACGGCGGTTGGCACCGCAGCCCGCAGCCGCAGCTCGCCGCCGCAGCTCGCCGCCGCAGTCGGTCAGACCCCCCCGCTCGGCGGCAGACGCACCACCGCGGCTCCTCGCACATGCTCCCGCAACGCTCCTGGCCCGTGCTGCGCCTCCCTGCGGCGTCCCTTCCTGGTCCCCTCCCTCAAAAGGCAAAGAGCGGTGTCGTGAAAAATTAGATGATGAAACCAAAATGAGGCACGGGCGCCCGTCGTGATGGCTTGACGAATGGCCACGGGGGATGCGGCCAGCCAGAGTCCCGAAACCGGGGCGACGGGCCGGTACCACGGCGTGAGGCTTGACCCAAAAAAGACAGGCGACTGGAAGCAATCTCATCACGCTAGAACTGATGCTTTTCCACGTCGTCGTCGTGCGCACGACAAGCGCTGACGGAACCGTGTTGGGTTGTAGGCGGGCCGCAAGCGCATGTGGTCTTAGTTTTTGGGCAGCCACTGCGACCAGAACTGATTCGTTTCCGACATCTCCTCTTGCGCACGGCCAGCCGCCAAGGGCAACGTGGGGGCGGGCCGCAAGTGCATGACCTCGTTCCCATAGGTGATGGGCAGCTGGCGCGTATACTGTTCGAGATCTGGGGGAGCTGTCCGGTAGTTCCGCTTCATCGCGTGCTTCGACATGGGAAGCATCCCCAGCAAGAAGTTATGCGTCTCCTCGATCGTCCCCTCTGTCGTGGGCGGCTGGCATCCCTTGGGGTTCGAGGGCATGTTAAGGATGAGGTCGGGCGTGGTGAGCAGGAGATGGCTAAACTCAGGCAGCGGCTCCTGGGGATCGAACGACGACGTCGTGAGGCGTCTCACCGAGCCCAGCACGCTCACCGGAGTCACGTTGGCATTATCGAAATCGTAAAAGCGCGCGCGACCACCTTGGGGCAAATGACCGCCGGGCGCCGTCGCGGGATCGAACCCGGCGCCTTGCTGAGCCACTTCGATCGCAGCCAGATCGACGTCGTTCTGGAACTTGCCTAAGACCCGCATGAACTGCGCCTTTTCGAGTGGGGAAGCAGGTTGGCGCGACTTGATCACCCATGGCCAGAGCTGCCACGGAATCCCATATTCGAGCAGGTTCGCCGTCATCCGGCCGATCGTGGCCCAAACAAGGACGCGCACAATAAGCGGATTCTCGAGCAACAACTTTTGGAATTCATCCGGCATACGCGGGAGAAGCGCTCTCGGCTGCGCCGGGATTGACGAATCTTGGGGCATCGTGTTCAGCAACGAAGAAAACTTTTCATGCGTCTGCTCGATATGTTTCATCGCTGCATCCGTCAAATGCTGGGAAAGCGTGCCGGACCGCGACTGATCACACATCACCAGAGACTACTTGTACAGGAACGCCGCAGCCGATTTGATCTGGAAGCTGGCGCCCCAGGCTTGCGACACTAAGTACTGCGCCAACAGGCGCGAGGGATAGACCTTGGGCATCAGATCGAACGGCGTGTCTTCGATTGGTAGCCTATTAAACGGGCCCGAGTACAGCGGGAAAGACGAGTCCTTCAGCTGCTGCTCGAGTGCGATGATGCGCCGGCTTTGCTGAACGCTCAAACCGCTCTCGGGCTGCTCCGAATGGAGAAGCAGCGCAAGTGAGTTGGTGCCCTCCGTTGTGGAAGCCGCCGCGGCATCATCCGTGACACTTTTCGCAGCGCCAACCGGGGCCGGGAGTGCTCCAGTTCCGGCCAAGGTGGCGGGGGCCGTCATTGCCTTTTGGAGCCGGGGCGGCACAAAGCTTTCCACGCCGCTCGGCGCCGCGATGTTGCCGCTGGACCCAGCGACGGCCGACGCGGCCATCCCCGCGGCTTCCTCACTACCGGAGACCATCGAGTCAACACCAAAGGCCCGCATGGCGGACTCCATCATGCCTTTCATGGGCATGGGGGGCGGCGCCGCGTGGCCGACGAGGACCACGCTGCACAGAAGCGCAAGGACCAGGCACACGCGGCGCGCGAAAGCATACTTTGGAGAGACGGCCATGACGCACGGGTCTGAGGTGATCGAGGATCTCGGGGAAGCGGTCCGCAGCAAGGGAGGATGGGCGCCGTCCGCCAGCCGGGAAACCGAGGTGGCGCCGTGACAGTCGGGTGGCGGTGGCGCGGTCAAAGGCCTGGAGAGGATGCGAGGACAATGAGAGAAGTGGCGAAGGCGAAGCGTGAGGCAAGGAGAACCACATTCCCGTCCCGTGGATGCCACGAAGCTGGGTGGCTTGTAGGCGCCGTCTAATCCGACCACAGAGGCGTCCGAGGGATGCCAGACCGTCCCTACGACCCCGCGGGCGCGACGCCTGATATATATGTGGCCCTGCTCCCATGGCTCGCCGTGGGCTGGCGCCGACCGAGCTAGCGAACGTCTCCGTGCCGAAATGATCGATGTTGTCTCGCGGTCGTCCTGAAGCGCCTGGACAGAGCCATCGATGGACACTTGGGCCCAGTCAGGACCACGCGGCCATGAGTCTGGGACGACGGGGATTCTCTCTTTCGAGAAAATCCGGGTTGGCCCGGAGGTGCAGCTCCGACGGCCCGCCCGTCTCCCCGGCCCACTGTTCGAGCATCATTCAGCGCAATGACGCTGGTTCCAGTTCCACAAGCCCATTCTGCAAAAATAGCGATAAAGCGCCTGTGGTTTTGTCCTAGACATCCCAGACAATGGGATGAGGGCCCCAGGTCGGGCAGCCCTGTTTCGTTAACCAAAGATGAGACGGCGATTTAACCGTGATTCGGAAGGCATGGGCGATGGGCTGATGATGGGCATACGATGGCGACGCGGATGGGCTGATGATCAGGGATTTATGGGCCGATATAACGAAAATGTGCCGAAAACACCAGTCACCGCCTTCGGCAGCAGCTTCGTTGGCGCCGGTGACCCCGCGGCCGATTCTGGTGCCCCATCCGTACCTGCGTCCCGACGGGTCGCAGCACCGACGCGGATGGCCTCGAGAGACACCCTGAAGGCCAAAAAATGACCGAATAAAGGCAGAGGTACCTCCGACTCCTGTGAAGGCGGCTAGCATTGCCACAGGGGGCACCGCGCCCACCCTGAAACCTCGACCGCCGCGACCGGTCATCCCATAAATATCTCGGCGCACAGCGGCGTTGGCACCCCGACAGCCAACGGCAGGGCTGCCAACCTCTCGCTCTTATCTCGATTGTTTCCTAAAATTTTTGAAACCCCTTCGGGTCAAGGATGCTCTCACCCTTTTGGGTGAGCCCGACACCCTCCTAGCTACTTGTACCTGTAGCGGCTGGGTCTTTGCCGCTACGAAGGCACTCCAGTCCGTGCCGTTATCATCATGGCCGACCGAGATATGCCGTGTCGTCCGAGCGATGGTGGATGATGTCTCCTAGGTCGACATCGCCGTCGCTCCCCACCGGAGAGGACCTGGAATGCCGAGGGCGGAATCACAGCAGGCGCTGCTTTCCGCAGACTTCCATGTGATGAGGGACCTAGACCAGACACAGGGCCTTCCATGGTCGAAACTACGATCGGGTATTCGAGCGGAGCCGAGCGGAGCCGAGCGGCGGCTATGACGCCGGCCTCTTGTCACGTCTCGGCCTTGGGTCACCGTCTTGTCCGGTGTGACCGTTCCGTGATCGCCAAGCACGTTCCCGCCCTGACTTCCGATCCAGGCAGGCCAGCTGGAGCGACATCACGCCATCACACGAGCGACCCCAAACGACAGGGTCTAGACCCCAGCCCAACACGGCTGGTGTCAGCGGCAATATCGACCGTCTTCAACGCTGCCAACGCCGTGGAAGTCGCTGTTCGCGGCTACCCAAGCACATCGACGACTCTGGCGAATGGCGAAAGACTCATGTGATGTCGGCGGACACGACGTTACAGTAGCGGACTTTCGGTCGACGCCGTCTTTCAATCGATGGCGGCGGCGGCGATGGCAGGGGCTTCACCACATGCACATGCACATGCACATGCACAGGCTGTGGACCATCGTTTGGCACCACATCGGCGGGCGCAGATCCGCGCTGACGCGGGCATCCGCCGCCCCGGCGGGGGGGTTGGCACACTGACGCTGCATCCGGCCTCGCCATGGCGACGGCGCGCCCCATGAGGCCCCAGCAGGCGTGACGTCGCTTACAACAGACTCGGCGTCAAAGATGGCGTCCGCGACGTCCCCGTAGCTTCTCGCGGAGCGGCGGATGCCCGACGAGAACCCAGCAGACCTCGACAGGTCGAAAGTTTTGAGAAGGCGGCTTTGGCGTAGCAATGGGTCCGAGCGGGTCGAAACCACCCGACCGTTCATTGACTGTGTTTCCACTGTTCCCAGAAAAGATGTGACTCACCGTTTCCGGTTACCTTGGTGGGTTCGTCGGAGGTTGAATAAGATCGACCGGGCGGAAAAGACGGCAAGGACGAGAGCGACGAGCCCGTGCGGGCGGCGGCGGCGTTCACATTCGGAATGAAGCCGGTCACCACATCAGGCGCATCCAGCACGGCCGACATCGGCCAGGGACGCAGCGACAAGACAAAGTTGAACGAGTCTTCTTCCGACTCGACTGCCGCAGGTGGCTGGCAGATGTCCGACATCGAGGTCGCAAGGAGGGGCGAGCTGAGCAGGTCGGGTACACTGCGCACAACGTCTACAAGTTCGAGCGGTCGCGATGGATACGAATCATTGTCGAGATCGTCCCGGGACAAGATCGTCTCGGGCAGATTGTAATCATGCTTGTCGTAGAACATGAGTCGGCCCCCAATGTCCCGCGGGGCCGTCGGTATGATGACGGAAGGGTCGACGATAGGCGCGAAGGGGTCTCGGTGCTGGAGCACATGGGTGGCGGCAATGTCGACGTCCTGAACAAACTTGTCGACGAGGGATTGGTACTCTTTTGACTGCGCATCCGTCGCGGGCTCGCGCATTTTGCGTACCCACGGATGGAAGCGTTCCGGGATGCCGAGCTGAAGCTGCGCAATCGTCAGTTGGCCGAGTATGGCGTTGATGAGCTGACGAACAAACAAGGGGTTGCTGAGGATTGGCACTCGTGCCACATCATCCACTTCGGGAAGAATAGCATCTAGGTCGACCTGGGACGGATCAAACGGATCCGATGAGACCATGGTGGCCAGCACCTCGTCAAAAGCATTCTGCGTCTCAGTGATCTGACGGATCGTCTCAGGCTTCATTCTCCCC
>ML014259.1:0-45925 GCA_003615045.1 Caulochytrium protostelioides | reverse complement strand
AACCCCCCAGAAGGTGCTCATGAAGATACGATAGGATCCTCCATCAGGTTATCCGTCCATGCTCCTTCGTGCTCGTTCAAACCTACCGCGTTTCTAAGTGCCAAGCGCTGGGCCGTATGGATCTGTCAAACAGAAACTATAGGGTCACTTGGCCTATGTCGCTTATGACGCATCCAAGTTTTCCCCCGGAGGCCAACGGCGAGATCACCTTTCAAAAGGCTCGGGCGTACAAGGCGTGTGACCAGCGTTCTCGCACCATCCTGGTTGACGAGTTCCGGACGACCGAGGTGCATGCCGAGACGGATCCTGACAGTGGTGCACATCCGGAACACGACGATGGTGCCGACATCTCGTGCGTCCAAGGTGGGCGCCCACCTGACCGAGCCGACGTCGGTCTACAGGTCCGCCTGAACCGGGTGTATTCCAAGACGAATGTAGTCCTGAAGCATGGACAAAGCCGACACAAGGGGACCGTGGTCAGGGTTTGCTGTCGTGTGATTCGGCAAGCTTGCGAGTCGCGATTTCAATGTTGCGTTGAAGGGTACGGTGATCGCGTCGATTTGTCTCATACATATTAAAATAAATATACACACTGTCGCTGAAGACGCCGGTCTTGCCGGCTGGTGACAGCTTCTTCACGGTGGTCATGGTAATGGGGATTTGCGGACGCATTCCTCAGATTCTATCGTGGTAAAAAAAATGATCGACTCACTGTGACGCCTGTGACGACAAGAGCGATACTGGCCAATCTCAGGCTAGAGACTTTTCCTAAAAATCATATTGCCAGCGTTGCTTAATCCGCTTTCCGACGTGACTTCGATATCATCAAACACTGTCTACCGATGTGAGGCAAGGTCGAGCCCCGTTCCTATCCCTCGCAGGTGGTCCTACGACTACCAGGTCTTCGGCATCAAGGTCTACGGCATCAAGGTCTTCGGCACCGAGCATCGATGCCATTATATCTCTCCGAAAATTGCTTCGGCCGGTTTACCTAAGACGGCTTTGGCCCATTTCGGGCCCGCGATTTGGGTCAGCAGCATGCGCAGGTAGCTTTTGATGACCTTGCCTTCCAAGATCCGCATCGGTTCCCATTTGCGCTCGGGGACGCCGTTGGCGATATGGCTAACGACGGCGGTGAGCTCGGCATCGAGGGAAACGCGGTCGGCGGCCGTGAGCTCTGCGAGGGCTTCGTCGACGCGGAAGCTCGTGTCGATCAAACAGGTATGCCCGTGCGGCAGTCCGACGCCACCGGTCTGGTCAATCGCAAAGGCAAAGGTCTGCACCAGCACGCTCGTCGCCTTGTCGGCCATCATGGTCTGCCGGATGAGCGGATAGATCCGGTTGGTGAATGCGACAACGAGCTTGTGAAGATGGTCCACAATGGCGCGCCAGTCGGGGTCCGGCTGGTCATACCGGGCCAAGGCATCCAAACAGGCCTGGACGAGGTCGAAGAGCTCTTTGACAATGGCCGGCAGATCGCCCGCCTTATAGAGCTCCGAAAGCATCGGCGGCAGCGAGCGCGCGATCTGCTGGATGAGGTCGGTGGTGGCCGCGTCGCCGAGAATCTCAACAAACTTGTCCTTCTCACGCTTCCGGATCGTGAGGCGCAAGAACAAGCAGTTGGGCTTGGTCGCGGTCAGATTAATCTTATGCAAGAGCCGCTCCACACGGGCCTGCGGCGCCGCTGAGTCCATCTCGGTCAGACTCATCTTGGCGACAAGGGACTCGATGGCGTAGCATGCCTCGTTCGTGGCCACCTTGCTCCGCGCAACTTTGAGCGCGGCGATCGTCTGGTCATATGCGCAGACGATGGTGCCCAGCTTCTGCAGCAGCGACTGCATCCCCAGCGGGCGCCACAGAAATAGTTTGAGCACGCGCTCGACAAAGGGCGACGGATTGATCATCCGCAGCGAGGTCAAAATGAGGCCGACGGGCATCTTCTGGAAGATGCCCGTCATCTTGTGGCGCCACGCATCGTCGTCGAGGACGTTGTCGACGAGGTGCGCGATCATCCGCGACAGCGTCTTGAGGGCCTCGCGGTGCAGGGCAGGCAGGTCGGCGACGGTCGGGCTCTCGGCGACGCTCTTGAAAAGCTGGTCGCTGCACGCGCCAGGCCGGTTGCGCGCTTCCGCGTAGTACTGCATCGTCAGGGCAAAGAAGGCTTCGAGTGCGCCGGCGAACGCGAGCATCTTTTCTGCGCGATCGAACGGCTTCGGATGAGGGCTGACGTGGGCGCGACGGAACCGCGTCGACACACCCAGTTTGTTCTGGCGCTCAGCCAGCAGGGGCAGGAAAAGACTCGAGCGCGCCGTGGCCGGGCCGCCGTGGTTCCCGCCGGCCGAGCCCTCCCGGCTGGTCGAGGTCGCCGTGGTGGGGGGCGGCTTCGCGGAGGCGAGGCTCCCAGACGCGGGCGCTGCCTCTTTCGACGTTCGCCGCCGGGCCTGCTGGGCGAGGCTCTCATGAGCGAGCGCGGCGTCCCAGTGGCGGTCGCGGATGTCGAGAATCCAAGAGAAGACGTCGGTCACAAAGATCAGCAGGTCGAACCGCGTCGCGCGCTGCCAATACTCGCCGAGCGCGAGCAGCTGCTGGGTCAGCATGCGACGCAGCGTCGCGATGTATTCGGGCCCCATCGATTGGAGGAACGGGAAGAGCAGCGCACGATCGATGATCGTCAGAAACAGGGGCGACGGCGTCCACGCCGTCTTGGTCGCATCGCGCGGCGGGCGGAAGTGCGGATACAGCGACTTCAGGTGCGCATAGTCCGGGATCGGCCTGCGGCTGAGCTGCCCGCCGGTGGTCGTGTAGCAGAGTCCAAACTCCGCCGCGACCGCAAGGTCAAACAGCCGGTACCGCAGGACATCGTGCTTCAGCGTTTCGAGGCGCTCCTCGGTCGCGCGTGTCAACAGCATTGCGGCGCTGGTCGATATCCACGGCGGCCGCACGGCACGCGAATGACCGGCGCGTTGATCTCAACCCGGGCGGTGGCGATTGCGATGTAGCAAGATTTAGAATCACGGCGGGGAAAGTGCCTGCCGGCGGAGCGGCGACGCGATGGGTCCTCGATGCGGAGTAGGCCGCGTGCGGCGCGGGAGCTCACAGCGGATGCGCAGGCAGGGGGAGCGCCGTCAGCGAGAGCAGCGCTGCCGCGGTCCAGTCGGTGGTATCGTTCTTCTACAAGGTCGGCAGCGGGTGCAGAGGGGGGCCCGGCGTCCAGAGAATGGTGCCAGCGTGCTGTGGACGTCGGAGCTATTCTTGGTGGCCATTCGACGTCGCATCCCACACGCTGCAATCCCGCTCCTTGGCGGGTCACCCCCGGCGATTGTTGCGGCATCCGCGAGCCACGTGCATGGCGGTTTGAGCGCCGCCGCGGCGGCTCTGAAACGCGGCGGGCGCCGGCGGGGCGCATGCGCCTCAGTGGGGCCGCCGCCGCCGCCGCCGTGGAGTCCCGACCCCCCGAACCCGAGGCGCTTCATCGACAAGCTCACCCCAGCGCGCTGAACCGTCTCACGCGGTTGCCCTAGCGTGGTTCTTTGATCGTCGGTGACCGCAAAGAATAGGAGTCCCGTATCAGGGTGTACGTAGATCGGCTAGAGCAGCACTTGGACACTGCCGCCAAGATGGAATTCCAAATCGGGCACCTCTTTTATGATGGCTTCAGCATCGAGATGTAGAAAGGGGCAGCAACGACATGCCGTGTATCATGCTTATTCTGTATTTTTTTCCAAGTCGCATGGACTCTGACGTAGCTGATCACGTTTTAAAAGCGATTTTTCGTACCATTGGCGAGTTTTATGTTGTCGATTATCTTTTCACCCACGACCCGGTCGGAAGGGTACGTGGAGAGCTTATCGTGCAACAGACCGAGAGGACCGAGAGGATGCAGAGAGCGAGAGCATTCAGAGGCGAGAGCAAACGAAACACATATTATTTTGATAGATGTAGAGTGGAGGCGTTCAGGTCGCGGTTCACAAACTTGCCATGGCGGGGATCACTCACAGAAGGCCTTTGACCACGGCATCCTTAAGCCGAATTTGCACTTTGCTCAGGGTCAGGATCGTCTCGGCATGGACTTGGGTTGGGCGGACCCGTTGACCGACGTCGGCTCGGTCAGGTGGGCGCCCGCCTTGGACGCGCGAGATATCGGCACCATCGTCGTGTTCCGGATGTGCACCACTGTCAGGATCCGTCTCGGCATGCACCAGGGTCGTCCGGAACTTGTCGACCAGCAAGGTGCGGAAGCACCGAGCGCACGCCTTGTGCGCCTGAGAAGTAGGAACAGAGAGCTCGCCCTGGCTCCCGGAGGCAAACTTGGAGTCGCCATAATCGACCACCACGGGCTTACTCTGCGTGGCCGCCCCGTCGACGACACAGTGCAAGAACTTGGCAAATGGGCGCTGCTTGCCTCCGTACAGCTCCAGGCACTGGCGCACCCAGCGTGAATTCAAGTACTTGATTCACTACGGCTCATACGTCTTCAGTTACACCGTCAGAGACGGTGCGTGATGCAACTTGCTTCTAGCAGCTCACAGGTGCAAAATTTTGGCCAGTACGTTATAGCTGTTCTTGGGAATCAGTTGGTTCGTTCCCACGATACGCGCGAGATGACAGGGGAGGATGTGAGAATGCCCAGCGACATCAAGCTCGACATCTTCGTCACATAGCAGTGGTCTCAGTCCCTGATGCTCATTGCAGCGGATGGTGTAGGGATGACCGCAGTCGGGATTAACGGCCGAAATCAGCCTCATGCACAGCTTCGAAGAAGGTGTGACGCTGCATGCGTGCTTGATGGTATGACCGCACGCGAGCTTGGTCTCCGTGGTCTTCGGACATTTCATGGTATGCGACTGCTCGGAGCACTTCACCGACTTCCCGTGCCCACAGCCAAAGATGTGTTTGACCACTTCTTCGCAGGGAGCCTGGGTCTCCGCTTTCTGATAGCACGGCCTGACGACGAGATGGCCGCAGTTGTTTCTGCGGCAGGCTACTGGCTCTTCACAAGGGAGGAGTTTGGCGGCCTTCTTTTGCGAACACACTCGCGCGGCCAGGTGCTTGCAGTCCGGTCGTGGGGCCATCACCTTGTTTTGACACGACCAGGTTGAGGCGCGAGCGCAGGCCACAAAGCTGCGATGGGAGCAGTCGTTGCAAATGCGTTCCACCGGCGCAGTGCACGCGGGCAGATCTTCGTTGCGCGACTTGATGCAGGTCGTGCCCAGGGAGTGTCCACACGGCCCCGTCACCTCGAGCTTGTGATGGCAAGGAACTGCGTCGCGCTGTTGCGCATCCATTGCGCATTCGATATCGGTCTTGTGGCCACATGGCAGTACGTGGATGATCTTAGCCGTGCACCGCGGCTCAACTGGCGTCTCTGCCTGGAAGCAGGGCACGCCGACGGTATGGCCGCACGACAGCGATCGAGCCACCTGGTGCTCACACTCCGCTTCCTTATGCGTTGGGTCGGCTGTGGTTTGTTCACCGCAGGTCAACTCGCGAGGGTGTCCGCGCACACAGAGCACCGGGATCAACACATCGCACGTTTGATGTTTCTCGAGCTCAGAACAGGCCAGTTTCTTTTCGTGCAGGCAGTTCTCATACGTTATGGTGCAAATGATAGGACACGGGACCTGGGTCAAATCACTCGTCTGGCGGCATGCGACCGTGGCGCGATGGCCGCATGGCAGATAGAGATCGATCGACTTCTCGCAAGCCGCCGCGTCGAACCCATGCTTGCATGGGGCGGCGCGGGATGGGCTATCCAGCACTGCCGACACTGCGGCTGCTTCCTCTAACGCCAGCTGCCGGCCGACGGTCTTTGCCATGTGGCACGGCGCTGTTGTCGGGAGGCGGAGCGCGACACCGTCTACCTTCCGGATGGGAACCGTGACTTCGCAGTGACTTCCCATGCCGCAGAGCTGCTCATGACCGCAAGGCCGGGTCCCGATGACGACGAGGCAGCGATAGTTGTTGGCGTCGACGGCCTCATAGCATTTGGCCGTATGGCCGCAAGGCAATGGACACTGCTGCTTGCAATTGATTGGTTTATTCCTCGTCACCGCTCTGCACGAGATGACCGCTTCATGCCCACAGGCAAGAACTGTCGTGGTCTTAGCCTTGCAGCGAAGCTGCAAGCTGGTGTCTTTGGCCTGATGACAGGCGGCGCGAACCAGGTGCCCGCATCCCTTCAGCAGTACATCGACCGCTTCCATGCAAGGGGACGCTGGGCGGTCAGTTTCACAGCACGGTAACGACACGAGGTGCCCACAGTCCGGGCGCCCTAGCGTGACGGGCTCCTTGCAGCTAACGTTCTCGGACGGGGGCGACGAACAAACGCCCGACCTCTCGTGCCCACACGGCAGTAAGAACGACACCTTTTCCTTGCACCTGTAATTCTCGACCGTTTGGTCACAGCTGAGACGCGCTTCGTGGCCACAAGGCAGCTGGGTAACGGAGTCACGCATCTGCGTGCAACGCACCAGCCCGTGGCTGAAGTCGTGGCACGTGGCGTTAGCGGGCGCGGGATGACCGCACGTCAGCGTCACGTCGGACGACGCGGTCTCGACGACGACGAGGCAGATGGCCGTACACGCAACACCGCACTGTTGCGTGCACGGATGGCCACACTGGGGCAAAGGCTTCTTGCAAATCGCGCGGCATTGGTGGGCGTCGCCGTGACACGACTTGACGCACGGGTGCCCGCATGCCATCGTCACGTTGCAGAGCGAGCGGCACACCGCCTGTTCGCTGAGATCGCCAGGCATGGCGGCCGGGACGGCTTCGCCCGGGTGGCGGTGACACGCGGTCATGAACGCCGGACCCACGAGTCGGGCGCTTCGAAGCTGTTCCACGACTTCACCCAGCATGGGCCCTCTCGACGCGGTGTCGGCGTTGCCAACAATGTACATTGCGTGCTTGGCACGCGACAGCATCACGTTCACGCGGTTCTGGATCTTCAAGAAACCGCACTCATGTTTCTCGTTACTGCGCACCATCGAGACGACGACTACATCGGCTTCACAGCCTTGGAACTCATCCACGGTCACGATCGTCGGAACTTCGGCTAGAGGGTCATAAGGCCTGACTTGGAGGGCTGAATAGATCGCCTGCTTCAGGCGCTGCATCTGGTACTTGTACGGCGTGATCACGGCGATATTTTGGGCCTTGGTTCCGCACTCCGTTAGATACTTCACCAACGCCGTCACCATGTCGACTTCAAACGGGTTGAAGAACGATTCCTCGTCAGATTCTTCGCCGAAGTAGTGATGCTGCCAGAACACGCGGTTCAGCATGCCAGGTACCAGGGGATAGTCATGCACTGACTCACCGTCCTGAAGAAAAGGGTACACGCTTTTCCGAATCAGCTTGGAGACGTCAGGGGTCATGCGTCGCTGAATTTCGAGGGTGTCGTACGGCAATACGTTGGTAGCGGCTAAGTCCGGCGGGGGCGCCACCATGCGCTCGAACAACGAGATATCGTAACTAATGGCACGGCCTTCCTGACTCGCCGCGGTCAACTCGTACGAGGAGACGACCGGTCGCAGCTGCTTGTGATCACCGTTCATCAGCACATGCTCCACGCTGGGCAGAAGACTGATCAGCGAATGCGCTTCAAGAGTTTCGGCCGCTTCCTCGCAGATGAGAATTTTGGGACGGACGGCTCGGATAAGGTCAAGGCGATTGGCCAGTGACGATGTGGTCACGCCCATGACGCGGAACGACTGCCGGATATCTGAAGCCGTCACCGATTTTGCATCTTTGCCCATTCGGCCGCTTTCGGCGCTGTACCGCTGCAGGATCTCGCCGGATTTTTCTGAGCGGGCCTGCACCGCAATGTCAAACCATTGCCGACCAATCTGTTGGCGGTTCTCCTCCGTGAAAGTCACGCCCGAGTGGTGTTCCGGAGTTCTGCGGGGTACCCTTCCAGTGAGAAACCGATAAAACGCTTTGGTAGGATCCTGGCATTGCGCCTTTTGCTGCGCGGCGTAGTCCCAGGCTTCCTCCAGCAGGGGGTTCAAGGCCAGCGTGATGCCTTCGGCGACGATCCGGGCTTGCGACGCGTAGGTCTGCAAGTGTTGCGTGAGTTCTTTCCGGATATCTCTGAGATGCCTGAAAGAATCGTTGCCAAAGGGTTTATTCGGCGTCAGCGACGATTCTTTGGCCACGGTGGTCAGGAGCGAGTTGGGCCCGAGACGGAGAATCTTGCTCGGAGCGACGCCTTGGGCGATCAGGCGGTTCAGGATCTGATCCACGGCATGGTTTGTGAAGGCGACACAGAGGATGGGAGCGTCGTTGGCGAGCCCTGAATCGATCAGGGTGTTTATGAGGGCGACGCTGGTAAAACTTTTCCCTGTGCCCGGAGGCCCCTGGAGAAGCGCAATCGAGCGCGACAGCCCGTTCAGGAGGGCCTTTGCCTGCGAAGCATCCAACTTTGAGTGCTTCAGATACAGATCCATGTCGAACGGCTTGTCCGGATGGAACCTGATGTCGCGCCCATCGGTGGTGGTGGACGCCAGATGGAACGCTTCGAACGGCGGCCGGCGAACATATCGGGGTGGCTGGATGGGGATGCCGCGGAACATCAGCTGCGGCTCCAGCACGGCACGATGCGAGATCTGCCGGTCGCCGTTTTTCAGAAAATCGAGCATGCTGGTGAACGTGGCCGGAAGAACGTCCGAGCACTGGACCACACGCAGGTCGACGTACTGCATGGTTATCTCGTAATGGTACAGCAGCTTAGACAACGCGGTATCGTTGCTGTTCAACAACTTCAGCCGAGCCGTTTCAACCGTATCCTCGTGATTCGCAGAGGGATCCCCGAACAATATCACGGACGGGCGATTTTCGGGCGCTGGGCATCGCGTCAGTTGAAAGAAAAAGATTTCCACGACCTTGTCCTTGTCGCTCGCCACGTGGTTCCTTTGCGACTTGCGCGTCGGAAGGGGAGGTAAGGGGACAAGCACCACCCACAGTGAGCCCAGCGCGGGTCGGCCATTCGGGCCCATGAGCTTCGGGAAGCTCATATTCACGACCACGTCCCCAAAGTTCATGCCAATGAACGTCATGCGACACGGCGAAAAGCGAATGAACGGCGCTATCGGCTTCGGGTGCTTGGGCCCACCCAGTAAAACATGGAGCAGGATGTTCTTGACCGGTGCAAAGACATTCTCGCGCATAAGTCGGAACTGACGATCGTACATACCTTCCATCCCTTCCACGTACCAGGCGAGGTGGTCGAGCTGCGGCAGGTATGCGGGACGCGGACACATAATCTCATCGAGCGTGGGCGCCACGGCAATGTCGCGGATATCTGCGTGGTCATTGCTGTGGCGTGGCCCCAGCAGCGACAAATGGCCCGGCAGCTCCATGTAGAAGTCATAGCTTACGGGCTTGGAGAGCCGCGGGGTGAGCATCCCTGAAGCGGTGGTCCCGGTGGGAGTCGGGATGTCCTCGGGCTGGCCCTGCTGTGCACGATAGCGCAGCAAGGCCGTCAGGGACCGCCATGCGCTCTGCGCGCGAATGGTCGACGAGCAATACGGCATATTTTTGTGCATCACGTGGTTTTTCAGCGCTGCGAACTGCTGCATGTTGTGGACCTCGCAGTGGAACTCTACATCGTCCTTGATCATTCGGGCCAGGATTTGCACCGTCATGGCGGTCATATCGGCGATTTTCACGTCGGGCGGCGAATTTTCCTTCCGCATCGTGTCCAGGACATCCAGGGCTAGGCCAATGCCATCGCTGACTCGTAGGAGGCTGAGCAGTTGCTTCATGTGGAGCGAATCTGCAGACCCGCGGGAGCAGACGCGCAGTGATAGCACGTAGAACCGAAGGATGGCCATCAGCGGATCCGGATTCGGAAGGAAATCCCACCTGTCGGATAGCATTCTCTGCAGCGCCTCCGAACCTTCCTGGGTGATGAACGTGGCGATCTGGTCCCGACAGGCCTGTTGGACTACCTCGTAGTTATCTAGAAGATACTGCTCCTCGCATTCGTTGTAGAAGCGCGGGTCGAGCAGTGGCGCCGCATCGTCGTCTTCGACCTTATGTGGGCCTAGTTCGAGGCGATCGGTAGCATCGCACAAGGACTGTGTTTCGCACAGCTGAGGATCTTCGGCGACGCTCCATGCGGAGTCTTCATCCGAGCTCCCCGAGTCGGTGAATCGGTAGAGGTACCTTCCGTTGGAGTAATTCCCCGAGTTGACTAACTCAGTAACGGCCATCGTGAAAACCAAAGATAACGGTGATCATGGGTAAAGGCAGGCGAGAGAGAGAGAGAAAGAGAGAGAGATAGAGAGAAAGAAAGAGAGAGAGAGAGAGAGAGAGAGAGAGAGAGAGAGAGAGAGAGATTTGTGCAGTGCAAGACCGTTGTGGTAGAGTTCGTTACTAGTCCTCTGCGTCCTAAGGGTCGCGGGAGAGGACGTTCTGATGATCGTGAACCCTGTTTATCGATACCAGGGTTTGGTAGCGGTGGGCCGAGAATACCCACTGTGGGGATTGGCGTCGTTGTGATATAGCGACCCGCTCACGCGCATTCGTTGATTGCCGGCCCCTGCCGACGGAGTCCTCGCCAAAAGTTATCGACGTTCCCTTTTGTCGGTCACAACGTCGCCGATGATGCGCCATCGATAAGCGGAGTCTGCCTTGCGTATTAGCATTTGCAGCCTCGCATTTTGTGCGAGGATAGCTCAAATGCGCTTCCCAACGAGATGGGGTGTCCGATGGGGTGCCCCATTTCGATTTCTCCCCTATTCAATTTCCCAATACACCGATGCACACGTGTCTGGCACTGATGCATCACGATCAACACGATGTCAGAGAGGTTAAACGATTCAGTTACATGGAGACGAATTCAACAGGAAAATTCTACGAAAAAGCAACAGTGGGGAAAGATGACAAGGGGGGCATACACCGAGCGTGCTCAAGTTCAGAGCTTCGTCTTCTTGGAGGGGACCCCCTTGCGCGGGGCATCGCAGCCCATCACCATCTTGCCGCCATCGAGCTCGGAGCCCGAGCAGCAAACGACGTTGCTCTGGCACTGGCTCGTGCTGTCCACCGCAAGAATGTTGAGGTTGATGGGCACACACTCGAGGCCAATGAACAGGTTGTCCAGGATCGAGCCAAGGATGCCGACACCGGGCGCGTCCGGTGCGACGGTCTGCGTGCAGCAGTAGGACTTCTGGTGCGAGCCACACTCCATGCTCTCCTTCGTGTGCACGACGGTGTCGTGGTGGTTGCCGTGCTGGTTCTTCCACTCGTTGGGCGCCTGCGCCATAGCGGTCGCCGCGCCGGCAGCGACAAGGAAGAGGGTCTTGACAAGCATGGTGAAAAAGCGAGGATCAAGGGTTGAAAAATGTGGGAGACCAAAGGATTTCAAAGTGGAGAGAGAGCTGAAGGAAAGGCTGGAGAGGATGGTGGATGAGATAGCTGTTCTGAGTTTCTGGTTGTCGTATCAACGATAATGCTTTGACAAGAAAATGCAAGAATGATCCATGCTCGCCCGCTCCTTATATAGCCTTTTCCACCGTGGATGTCGTACCCTTTTCAAAGGGCGTGGCACCGTGGAAACCGTCGTACTCGCCCACAATCGGGCTCCGATAGAGTAGATTAACGGTCGAATTGATACGATGGTTCTGCCCTTCCTGCTGGGCCGAAAGAAAAAAAAAAACGAGCCGCCGACAGACGTCCTGTCTTCGCACCGTCTTCACCTACGGCTTTCCCACGGCGCGTGCGTGTGCGCGGCGAGAAATGATGACAGCGGACGACCCTGCGCTCGGCATTGGTCTTGCAGGTTCGCGGCAACCTTGACAGCCCACCCTCAGCATGAGGCGTCGTGTTTGACACGGCTGCTGCCTTTGCGGTCCGCGGCGTCAGCAGTGGCATCGGGTGCATGCAACGGGAGATCTACTGCCATGCGATGGTGGGCGCCCATGGTTCGGAGCGAGAGCGCACGAAACGCGTTTCCCACGCATGCGGCCGGCACAGCTCCCCTCCATGACGAAGGACGGCAGGGCCCGACCGAGCATCCATGGGCATCCCCTAGCGCCTCCGGGAGGTTGGGCGATGTCATGCGATGCGATGCAATGCCCACCGTCGTGGCGGTTTTCAACCCGACCCTATTGTCCTTCCCACGTCGTTCCACGACATGACGGCGGGAGCGGTCGCGATGACCAGTGAGTGGGAACATTTTGATGTGGGTGTATCTATGCGTTTATGTTCGTGGGAACTACATGACGGCGAGAGCGCCGTCGCCATCGGCCGATGAGGAAGGCTGACAGCGTGGACGGCGTTCTTGACTGTCGATGCACCGCATCAGGAATGAGGACAGACGGGGCGATTCGCCTGCAACGGTATAAGAGCAAGTCCTCTGAGTATGAACTGCACCCGTCACTCCCCAGAAAGAGAGGGAGAGAGAAAGGAGGATGTCACATTTCCCCCTTTTCCAGCACCACCCGTCTGTCTCGAGTCATCCAGGACCCCACATTACCGGTCTCTATGATGGATGCTATGGCCGTGAACGCGATATTCCTCGGTTGACTCGTCTTGCATCGCATCGATGCGGTCCCCGAAGGATGCGGTTGCGCGGGAATGAGTCGTATGAATGGAGGGGTCAACGTACCGACGACGGCGCCAGGACCACCTATTTTGCTACGTCAAGCGGCGGGCAAAGACGGCGACGTAGATCCAGCACGTCACAAACCCACCCGGGTGGCCCGCGCAGTAGACGGCGAGTGCATACTCGATATTGCTGCCGAAATGGATCGGGACCTCCGTGCTCATCAGGGCATCGCGGAGCGGCGCTATGCCCGTCCACGGGTGGCGCTGCGCCACGCTCGTGACATGACGTAACATCGGGTGGGCGGCCAGCTGCGCCGCAGACGGCCCATATCGCGCCGACACGTCCAGATCATCAGGGTCATCCGCCCATTGGTCCTCCGCGGGGCCGTACATCGTCCTATCCGCCGCCGTTGCGTCTAGCCGACGGGACCACGCGGCTTCATACTGGATGAGCAGGCTCTTGAGAGTGCGCCCCATGCCGCGATGCCACGTGGTCGGATGCTGTCCGCGCCACGTCTCAAGCCCCGTGACCAGACGCTGTTCGATAGCGCTCTCCAGCTTCACGAGAAAGCTGGGCGAAGGTTCGGTGAGGAATGGCGCCGGCCGTTGGACGCTCCAGACCGTCAACGGCGGCGCATCGCCGCCACTGGCGTTGGCTCCGCGACCACCCACGCCGGCGCCGGTGGTCGCCGTCGCGGGCGTGCTGGGGCTCGCGGGTGCCAGGTACAGGTCGTCATGGGGCGGCGCTGGGTCGAGCAGGGCGGCGCCGTGCGACCAGAAAGCGCGCCACTGCATCGAATCGTCCAGCTGCCACGTGACCAGATCGATGGCGCGCAGCGGATGGAGATGCGTCCAGTAGTTGCTCTGGTCGAACACCGCATAGACGCAGCGCAGGGGACAGTGCGGGTCGTCCAGGGCATACCGGCGGCCGGTCGTCGCCGCGTAGAGAAACAGTTGCTGCGCGGCCGCGGGGCGCCGGGGATCGGGCTTTCGCCTTCCACCCGCGGCGCTTCGAAGAGGGACGCCGTCGGTGCGGTCCGCAGCAGGTCCCGCCGCCGCCGCAGGCCCGGTCCCGCTCGGGCGGTCGGCGCCGTCGGCGCTCTCGGCGCCGTCCACCACCGGCTGCGGCACGGCGACATAGGCGGACTGCCCTTCCAGCACGCTGCGGCCGAGAACGACGTACGCGGGCAGTCCCAGGCCCAGCATGTAGTTGCACAGAGTGATCGCATGCTCGAGCGGGCTCGCGGCGCCGATGTCGAGGACTTGATCGAGGTTGGAGACAAGCGTCGTCGTCGTCATGTAGGTGGCCATCGCGTTGATGGTCGGGATTGCAGCGACGAAGCGCAGCACGTCGGCGACCGAAACGATGCTCTCGGGCGGCGGAGTCGGGGCGACAAAGCGCATGACCAGGACCGAGCGCCCAGCGAGCAGCGTCACCAGCGGCGATCGTGGGTCGTGCGGCTGTCCTACGACGGCCGGACGCTGGGCGGGTGTGCCGTAGGCCTGCTCGGTTACGCGCTGCACGAGCTGCATGTATGTTTCGACCCGCTTCAGCGTTGACGGCGTCTCGTGGGACTCAATGACCAGCGGCAACGCCCGCGGCCGCGGCAGGATCGGGTCCAGCGTGATAAAGAGCGACACAAACGGCGCTTTCGTTTCGCGACGGTGCGCAAACAGCTGGCGGTCCACGTCCGAGAGCGGTGTCGTCGCGCGCGTATACCCCGGCAGGATCGGAGCCGTCTGAACCTCAAAGATTCCGCTGATGCGGCCTTGCTCATACAGCGCCGTGAACGGGATCGTGACGGTGCCGAGCCAGACGCGCTCGCCGCGCATCGCCGGGAATATGCGATCGTCGTCTTCGTTGTCGTCGTCACCGGCGGCAGCGGCAGCGGCGTTGCGACCGGGGCCATCGACTACGTGGCCGGTTCCCCAGTGGGCCGTCGTACTCGGCAAGGCGACGAGGCGCTCGTCGTAGAGATGCAGGTAGATGGCGTCCTTCACGGCCGCGGTGCGAGCGACGTCGTCGCCGGCGCCTTGGACCGCGAGCTGTGCGAGTGCCGGCGGAAACGGGAGCCGGATGGTGTCACGCCAGATCGGGAACGCGCCGTCGGCTACGACCGTGGGCGTCCGCGAGTCGTAGAAGGCGCCGACCATCATCAGTCGCGTGGCTTGCGGCTCACCGGCACGCACCGGCAGATTGAAGCCGCGCAGCACTTGGATGTTGATGTGGGGCACGTCGCCGTCAGCAAGGAGCAGGCTGCCTGCGGCGCCGGCCGCGCTGCGGCTCGTCGACGTGGGCGCCGTTAGCGCCATCCGCGACGGCTGCAGGGGCCGGTAGACAGGTGCCGCGAACCATGCGCGCCAGAGTCGTGCCCAGCGGAAGCTAAACGCCGGCGGCGTGTCCTCGACAACGTAGTCGTGCACGGTCCTGTGCGCGCGGCGCAGCGCCGTCTGGATCAGCAGGTGGTTGCGGACCTGCTGGACGACGTCCATATCGACTTCGAGCGGCATTCGCCGCGTCACGTGCGCGTCGAGACGACTCGTCGAGCCAAGCGAGCCGGGCGAGGATGCCGTTGTCTCGAGGCCCCCCGTGCTTCGCAGGTGAGACGACGACGACAGCGACGCGGCACGGAGAAGCATGTGCTGGCTGGGCCCGGCCGCGATGGACGGTATGGACGGCACAGACGGCGACGCGAAGGCCGCAACGGCATCGGCGAAAGCACTGCGCGAGAGTGGCGCAGCGTTCGATGCGGGCGGCTCGAAGGGGCACGGGCCCTTGAAGACGCGCTGACCCTGCGCACGCATCGCAAGCTGCTGCAGCCGCGCACGTGTCGGCGAGTGGCCCGATCCGACCGCCAGCGTCGTGTCGCTGTACCAGTCCGGCAGCTCGAGCCGGAACACGCGGTGTGCGCGCAGGTGGCGGCTCTCCTGCTCGCGGTATGCGCGGGCGGCCTCGGCCAGCCGCAGAAACGGTAGAAAGCGCTGCTCCGAGAGCACAGCCGCCGTGCAGAGCATCTGGGTGACCCAGTCGCAGAGCTGGAGGATCGTCATGCGGCGGTGCTGCGAAACGACGTACCGTGGGATCATGCCAACAGAGCCCTCCGAGGCGCCCGCGAGGCCGCTGTCCCACCCATCGCGTGTCGGATCCGAGACCGTCGCCCAGCCGACGCCCATGTAGACGTACCCCGCATCCGCCGTGTGCATGGCTGGCTCGTGGTCTGCGGCGGCACCGGCCGTTGCCGCCGATCCAACGGCGGCCTTCATCGTTGTTGCTGTCGTCGGCAGCGACATTGCCTCCGATGGGGACCCTGCCGACGATAGTGTGGCCGCCGGCACGAGCGACATGGACGAGGTGGACGCCGAGGCAGGCCGACGATGGTCGTCGACGCGGGTGAAGGGGATTTTGAGCTTGTCCGCATGCATCGTATGGCCCTGCGGCGGGACTGCGACGTCCGTGGCGCCGATCACCCGGATCCGGGTTTTCATGCCGCGGAGCCGCCGCTCGCGCACCTCGACGCGGATCTGCTGCGGCATGCCAAGCAGCCAGTGGCCCACGAGAAAATCCCCCGCCTGCGAGCGCGCACCGTGCACCGCCGGCGGCTCCGCCGGCGTGGGTGGAATGGCATCGCCCGAGGGGTCCGACGGATCCGACGGATGTGACGTCGCGCCCGCTGCGCCCCAGTTGATGAGTCCCGTCACGGGATCGATTGGCCGCCACGGCGTGGTCGTCACGAGCGCGTCGTCGATCCACAGCGCGGCCGAGAAGACGGACGCGAGGGCGTCCGCGCGACGTTGCTGCTCCGCGCGCGGACACGCCCGCGCCGGCGTCAGCGGCTTCGTCCACGCGAGCCGCGGCAGCAGGATCTCGGGATGCCACGTCATCGCGTCCTGCTCCGCGATCGTCCGGCGATGCAAGTCGCGGTCGAACGCGTCGTCCCGGAACGCCGGCCACGCTACGGGCTCCTGGGCAAGCGCCGTCTCGGACGGCCGCGTCACGAGCTGCGTCCGCACGAGCAGCGACCGCGTCGCGCTCGAGCGCACGCGGTGCCGCGGCATCGTGGGGGTCGCGGGCGCGGGTGCCGACGACGCCGACACCGACGCCGAGGGAGGATCGTCGATAATGGCTGAACTGTCGACGGGCGCCGTACCAGCACGCGAGGCCGTCCGGGACAGGGGCGCCGGCGTGACCGCACCCGCAACAGCCGGGAGCGGCGCGAGTGCTGCGGGCGGCGGCGGGGCTGACGCGACGCCGAGGTCCTGGAGTAGCTTCATGAAGTCGTCGTTGGCGATGACGGTCGGCCGGTAGGCCGGCAGACTGTGGGTGCGGCGGCGGCGTTGCTTGTCGTGCCCACCGTCGAGGTTCAGCATGTTGGCCTGGGCCTGCGGCCGGCCGGACCGGGAACGGGTCCGGGAGCCCTGCGACGGCGGCGCGGCGGCCGCGCGAGCGCTTGGCCCGGTAGCGACGCTCACGGTGGCGGAGCGTCCGCGCGCCCGCGTCCACAGCGACGGTGCCGACGGGGCAGACGGCGGCGGAAGCGGCGTATCGGCAATCGTATAGGGCGTGGGATGATGCGGCCGCGCGAGCGAGGCAAACTGGTGCCCGCGGACATCGTCGCGAGCGTCGTCCTGGAGCTCCTTGAGGGCTTTGCGCGCCTGCCACGCCTTCTGATCGTTTTTCCACTGGCGCTTGCGCTCCGCATTCCGGAGAATGGCGCGCTGCTCGCGCTCATAGAGCTCGTGGCGCTGCTGCTCTTCCAAGTCACGACCCGGCAGAATCCTTTTCCGGGCAAAAGTCACGTCGAGCGGGGTGGCAACATAGCCGTCCTGCAGCTGCTGACGCAATAGGGACTGCCAGCATTCCTGGATCTGCTCCGAAACGCGATGATCAAAAAAGCGGTTCTCGCGAACCAGCTGCCGCAGTTCCAGCGCTTCATCCAGACAGGTAGCCCAGTAGTGGTGCAGCTCGCGGAGTTGAGCTTTCAGCGCATGCAGGGCCTGCCGGTCCCGCCGCGACTTGGGTTTCCCCAGCGCGAGAAAGGCCTGTTGCGCGGTCTTGATGTCCACCCGGATCGCTGTATACCGTTCACGGCAAATCGCAATCTTGGACCACAGATAGTCGAATTCGCGGGCTTCCATCCGCTGCGCAAGCAGCTCACTGAACGCCACAAGGCGCTCGGCGAGGCGCAGCTGCGGGTGGACCAACCGGCTGGGCATGGTCAGATGAAACGGGCCCATGCGCACCACGAGGAGAGCCGGCGGCTGCATCGACTGCGCCAGCTGCTCCCACGTGGTCGACGACCACTGCCGCGCATACTGAATGCGTGTCTCGGCGCCCAGCTCGTCCACATAAGGGTTCTGCATCGGCGGTACATCCACGGTGGCTGGCGGGCCGGGCGTGCCGTCGCCGAAATCATGACCCGTCGGCATCGGAATGCTGACGTGATCGCCCTTCCCGCCCGTCCGGTCGGGCAATGCGTGGCCGCCGTCATGGATGGCGTCCGAGAGAGGCACAATGCGGCCACGGGCCACCTGTCCGAGCCATCGCGTTGGCGGCGGCGCCACGGCGGCGCGTGCCACGTAGATGCCTTCCTCCCGCTGCTTCTCGCGCCACATCTGCGTCTCCTGCGACCAGCTAGCGGCCCGCGCAATGCGCTGCATCGTGATGGTCACGTCGTCGACAACCGGCACGACCGTGCTGGGGTCCAGTGCCAGCGGCGCCGCGTGCCACCGCCGCTGCTTCGCCACCGGCATCGCCCAGGCGTTCCACTCGCCTTCGATCCATGCCGGATGCGTTCGAGGAGGCGACATGCCCACCGTCGCCATCCCGCTGGCGGCGCCGTCCGCGGCGTCGTCTCCGGCGCCTTCGGCGGCGTGCAGCGTCGCCGTCGCCGACAGCGCGGCGGACGACATCCGCGGCAGCATGCCGGTGGCCGTCATGGCGGCGGCGGCGGCCGCGACGGCGTCGACGGCGGGGCGCGTCGGGGAGAGCGCCGCAGAAGCGAGCACGCCACCGATGCCGGAACTAGTCGAGTGCGAACGCCGGAAGGCATGGACGGCGGCGAGGGTGGCTGCCGAGGGCGTTGGCCGCAGAGCCGCATGCGACGGAGTGTGGGCGGCCGCGCCGCCCAGCAGTACGGCGGACTGGACCCGTGGCAACAGGGGGGTAGGCGCCGCCGCTGTCGCAAGCGTCATCGTGGTCGGCGTCGCCGCACTCGGCATCGGCCATGGCGTCAGTTTCAGAATGGGCTAGACAGAGCAAGTGCCATGCAGATCAAGCAGGTCTGCGGTGAGTCAAAGCCCATGACGCAAGCCGTGCGACATTCCATTCGATGCGTTACCTTCAGTTCAGGCGGCGGGCCCGGGTTCCCTGCCGCGGCCGTGGCCGCCGATCCCTCGGCGGCCTGCGCGTGAAGCGAGGGACGGCGCGACGAGAGCGTCGACGGCAACGGTGAGGGCGAGGGCGAGGGCGTCGCCGTCGCGGCCGCGGTAGTGCTGCCGTCGGCACGGTCATCTGGGCCTGCGCTGCCGTGACTCGGGTAACCACGTGGTGCCGTGTCCCGATTCACGCCGGCGCTGTTACTACTGACAGGGCCGCCTTTGCTGCCCGGGCTCAGCAGGTCGTGGCTCGGCGCTCTTGGGGGCAGCATGATGGCGTGTGGTCGAGGCGTGATTGACGCGGGGTCGACGAAAGGGCGATGCGGACGCGGCCGAGAAGCACGGCAGCGGCGAGCCTGCAGTAATCGGTGACAAAGGCGGCGAAGCGGCTCGAGCCGCGAAGATGCGGAGAGGTTCGAGCCGAGGAGGCGACGATTCGCAGGATGGTTGGGGTCTGCGATCACCGCGATGGCGGATGGCGGATGGCGGATGGCGGATGCCAGATGGCGAGGAGAAGGGTGCCCTGCGTGCGGCAGCAGCGGCAGTATGGCCTTTCAGGACGGGGTGGTGCGCATGTCGACGGCGTGGATGCGGCAATCGCTGTAGCCGCTGCAATAGTCGCAGAGACTTTAATGCTCACATGATGAGCGCTGAATGGTGGTCGTGGGTTGCACTTGCCTGGTCCTGACCACCATCCTGAGCGGTCGCATTGATCCGCTTCATTCAAGTACCCTGGGTCCTCAGCCGGCGTTCAAGGCAGAGCCCGGTCGGAGCTGTACAGTAGTTGAGAGAGCATGTGCCATCGGGCGTGAGTGCTATCAGCCTGATCTTCCTGTAATGTGGTGGGGATCATTTTCAAATGCCGCCGATCCCGCCTAGCGGGGCCTAGTGGAGAAGCGCTGCAGTTGCCGCACACCACATCAATGGATCAGTCGATCAGCGACGCGAGTTTGTGTGTGTGTATCGGCCATCAGATATGGGGCACACGGCAGGGAGACATGTGATCCATGACCGGCGGCGTGCTTGCACGCAGTGATGCAGTGCGCGTATCGGTCGGAGTTTAGCGGGCAACAATTGTCATCATCCATAATTTATCTAAAATTTAATTCATGTCTCCGACTCGAAGTTCTACTGATCGCGTGTGGCGCGTGGCATGGCGCAGCGCTCTCGCACCCCAAGCTTGCCGCGTTGCCGCTGGCAACGCGGCCGAAGGAGAGCCGACGAAGGCACATGCCGTATGGCGCAGCGCGCCTGACGATGCTCCTGCTCCCTGGCCGATCGTCCGTACGCGATGGGCTCGACGTGTGGTGCCACACATGTGCCGACTTACGCGCACGACACGTGTCCATCACGTGGTCGACCACGCGTCACGAGAGAGACCATTCGTCCTCTTCCTCACGCGTCCTCTGCCATGCGTCATCGACCAGCAATCGGAGCAGCAAGCGTTTCACGGGGCATGTGCACGCCCGCTTGAATTCCCGCATCTGTCGGAGTTTTCCGGATTCACGGTCACCCGCGTCCCGCATATGACCCGCGTATCCCCTTTTTCTTTCGGGTCTGACTCGATCCGATCTGTCGTACCATGGTCCAAGTGCCGTTGCAGCTGCCTATTCCGGGCGAGCGCGAGCCCGCGACCTGGGCCATCGTCGAGGTCCAGGGTGTCCTCGAAGCGCTGCATGCGCCGGGCGTTGACGGACTGCCGCTGGGCCGCGTCGCCATGAATGCGAAGGGCAAGCCCACGCTGCAAATTGGCCACCACCAGCTCGAAGGCCAGCACGTCAAACTCAAGAAGCCGCTGATGCTCGTGCGCCGTGACCGTCATACCGACGCCGCTGTCCGTGCTCGAAACCGCGTTCGCAGCGACGATGGCAACGACGACAGCGACGACGACAACGAGGCCTCACATGACGGCGTGGAATACGTAGCCGAGACCATTATTCGCCACAAGCTTCTTTTTAATGTGCGCCCGACTTACGTGATTTCAGCCCAGCATCAGGGTATGCAGGCACTAGGCCGTCCCGGCGCGCGATGAGAGTGGGTGATATGAGCGTGCTCGTTTCCATGAGCCCCAACGCTTACACATCTGTTGCCATGAACCAACAGCAATTAAAGACCACGTCTGTTAGCGCTTACCGCTCATGAGCGGACAAAAACCAGAACAGGGCGATATGATTGACGAAGCTTGATGGATGATTTACGGCGCTGCGACCGGCGCTTCCTTGCGCCGCCCCCACTCGGCCCAGGAGCCATCATAGAGGGCCAGCTCGTCGCGCTTGCCCAGCTCCCAGAGCGCGAGGTAGATGACGGCCGCCGTGACGCCACTGCCGCACATGGTGACGACCGGCCGCGTGAGGTCGATCCCGGCGGCCGACAGTCGCGCCGCGAGCCGGTCGGCCGGCAGGAACCCGCCGGTGGCCGGGTCGAGCAGCTCGCCGAAGGGCACGTTGACGGCAGTTGGCACGTGACCGGAGGCGAGCCCCGGTCGCGGCTCAGGCGCTTTGCCCTGGAACCGCGCGGCGGGCCGGGCGTCAATGATCTGGTCGGGCCGCGGGCTCGTAAAATCCACGAGTTTGTTGTACACCGACCGGAAGTCGGTCAGCATCTCAGGCTGAAAGGCAGCCCTGTAGGTCGTCGGCTGGATGGGAGGAAGCCCTCCCAGGCGATCCATGACAGAGCACCAAGAAGCCCCCGCCCCAGCATCCCAATGCCGATCGTGTAATCAAGCACAGCGTGGCCATCATATCAACATCATAATAACATCATATCATGCGTGTGAGGGTCTCGTCGTCTTGCACCAGCCCCAACGCGTGATGCTGATGGGTTTCATTGAGGCGTTGCCTTGTTGCTCTTGAGCCCGATTGCTATATTTCAGCGGGCCGTAACGAGAGATCGCTTACCTTGATCGGGGTGGGCTCGGCGGTGGTCGGACGCCGGGCGCGTTTCCATGCGGGCAGCCCGCCGTCAAGGACCACGACGTCGGCGTGGCCAAAGGCCTTGAAGGTCCACCAGACGCGCGGCGCCGAGAACATGCCCTGCTGGTCGTAGATAACGAGGCAGTCCGCGGGCGTGATGCCGAGCGCGCCGACGGCCTGCTCGAACGGCTCGTTGAACGGCAGCATGTGCGGGAGATCGCTCGAGCGGTCCGAGACCGCGTCGAGATCAAAAAACCGCGCGCCGGGGATGTGCTCTTGCGCATACCGCGCGCGGCCGGTGCCTTCGGGCTGGCCGAGGTACCATGAGGCGTCGACGCAGATGCACGTGGCGAGATCGACGTCCTCGGGCTGGACCAGCGCAGACGCATGCGGCGGCGGCGACGATGCGCAGGGAGTCGTTGTCGACATGGCGCGTGCCACGTGCTGTGCCACGAGCGGCGCTACGAGATGCGCACGCCGAGCCGCTGTGCGCGACGGCGTCGCGGCGAGGCGTGAGGGCGCGGCGGCGGGCGACGCGGGCACGGTCAAGGAAGCCGCGCGAATCACGGACGAGAGCACGCGGCTGGCGCGCGGGGTCGCGGCCGAAAGCAGGCGCAGGGACGGCACTGAGGCCAGTACACGGGCGGCCATGGCTCCGGAGACGGGATCGCTCGACACAGGCGCTCAGGGGGCTTCATTGATCGGCCGAGCGTGCCGCGCGCACGGCGCCGCGCGAGCCAGGCCGCCCCTCGACGGGTGCGACGCGGGTGGCGACGGCTCGGATGCCGCGCTGCCCGACTGCGTTCGCTGGTATGCTCGAGCCGCCGAAGACGTGGTGACGATCGCCTTCGTCGGCGCCATGACGATGTCCACGTGGTTCCCACGTGATTCGCGCGCGTCGCCGGCCGTGAGACCGTGAGGGAGCCATGGGGCCGACCACGCCAGCTACGGACAGCCGGCGCCCCTTCCCCGGCCTTCCGTCGCGTGCGCGCCCCCCTTCGTTGCGGACTCCAGATCGGCGTGGACCCTAGCCCCGCCGGACCGCAGCGGGCGAGGTGGCATGAGGGACGGAAGGCCGGTCGCTCGCCGCCGGCCACGCCGCCGTCGTCATTGTTCGATGAAATGAAACTTAAGCGAGTGACACACAAAAAAAATGATTGGAGCCAGGAAAGAGCGATTCAGAAGAAGCCGAGCACGAGATTCAGAAGATTGATTGAGGAGGTCAGCACGAGCAAGTAGACGGCGACGGTCGCCCCGCGGACCGAAGCGCACCACGCCGGCAGCGCCCGGAACGCCGGGCCGTGGAAATCGGGATGCGCCGGCAGCGTTTTGGCACGGCCCAGGAGCGACGGATCGCCATACGACACCGCGAAAGCGTACGAAGACGGGCGCGTCGGCGAATCCGTCGGATATACATCCGATGGCGGCCGCGGTCCCGCCGCGCCGACGGCCGAAGCCGAGGCTGACGGTCCTGGCGACGACGGCCACCGCGCCCACAGCGCGATGCCCTCCGCCGTGCCCGACGCGTCGTCGGCGCGGCCGCGGCCGCTGCCAGCGTCGGCCGCGCGACGCCCATGTCGCTCCAGCTTCGCCTCGGCCTCGGCCTCGGCGTCGCCGCCGTCGCTGAAGGGGCTCGGGCTGCGGCACCGGAGCTGTTCCGAGGTCAGGTGGCGACTCACCTGCCGGCCCGCACGGTCGGTTATCGTCGTCGTGGTCGTCAACACGGCCGGAGGGACACGGCGGTCGCTGCCGCTAGTACTGTTTGCGCCTTTCAGCGTGCCGGACGGCGCAGCCAGCGGCACATGCGGCGCCAGACGGTGATGCTTCGCGGCACCGTCACGTTTGGCGCTGCCGTCTTCGCCCGCGATGAGCGTGCCGCTGCTGTCGTTCAGGACGTCGCGGCGGGCGCGCGGTGACATCGGCGAGGCGGCGGTGGTGGCGGCCGCCGTCACGTCCTCCAAGAACGGCAATGCCGCCGCCGCCGCCGGGGGCGCGGGCGGCACGGGTGGAAGATCGAGCTCACGCCGCTCGTCCAGCGAGAGCGGCGGCGTCGTTGCCTGCGTGATGTGGAAGGTCGGCAGCGGGCGCAGCGCGGCGGCGTCGTCCGCCCGCGGGTCCGACGGCGTGCGGCCCAGCGCGCGCGCGGCCATGCGCTCGAGCCGGCGCACCATCGCCGTCGCGCGCCGCTCGAGCGACGACTGCGGGAGGTGCGCCTCGGGGTCGGGCACGTCCTCGTCGAGAAAGACCGGGGACCGCGACGACGATAAGGAGAGGGCGGAGGCCGCGGCGAAGGAGCCGCCGCGGGACCGTGCATCGGGCGTCGTGGGGGCCGCGGTCGGCGAGGGCGGCGCGAGCCGGCCGTCGGCATACCACGGCAACGCGGCGGCGGCAGCGGCGGCGGCATCGTGGCTGGCGTGTGCCGAGGAGGCGGCCGAAGCGGCGTGCTGCGCGGACGAGGCGGGCGTCGTGATGGACCGCGTGGCGAGGGAGACCCGCGGCGGCGTGAGCCAGGACCGCGAGCGCTCGTCGCGCTCCACGTACGGCAGATGCAGATGCGCTGGCAAGCGGTCCAGCGACACCTTCGCATCTGCACGGGGGAGCGCGGCGCCGTCGTTCGCCGGCTCCATGACCGTGATGGTCGTCACGGGCCCGCCGTGGGAAGGCCGCGCCTCCAGCTCGGAGGCGGCATCGCTCTGCGCCAGGATCACCGCGGGCCGCGGCGGCATGCTCTTCGATGCGGCGGTGTCGCCGCGCGACGCCGGATGCGGCGACAGCCGGCGGCCGCTGACGCGGCTCGTGACACTGATGCGCGACGGCGTCGGACCCGCCGCGATGGCGGGGGTAACGGCGGCGGCGGCGGTCCGACGATCGGGCGTCCGCGGGGCGAGGAGGGCCGCCGCGTCAGAGGCAGCGCGGGTCGGCGAGAGGGGCGGCGACGGCGCGCGCGTGAGCCGCTGCCGCCACCCCGCGAGGCGGTCGCCCGGCGAGGGCCGCGGATCGAGGCTGCCGGCCGAGTCGCCACGCGTGAGCGTGAGCGCCGCCACGAGCCGGGAGGGCCGCCGCCGGCGCGTCGGCGCCCGCAGCATCAGCTCGCCGTCCAGCGTGACCATCATGTCGTCGACGTCGACGTCGAGCGGGTCGAGCGGGGCGCGACCCGCGGCGTCCAGGGGCATGCCGGCGCCCGGCGGACTGTAGCCGGGCATGGCGACGAGCGAGGGCGCGTGGCGCATCGTCGGCCGCGGGGCGGTCATCATGCGGGGCATGGGCGGCGTCTCGCCGAGCACGGTCACGGGCCGCGGCATCGACGCCGTCGCGACGGTCATGGCGGACGCCGACGCCGTGCGGTTAGGCGGCACAGGCCGCCGGTGGGTGCGTGGCATCGGAACCGGCATCGTTCCTGGCGTCGGCGTCGTGCCTGGCGTCGGCATCGGCACGGGCGTTGGGGCCAGCGGCGGCGGCGACGTTCCGCCATCGGGGGCGGGGGCAGGGGCGGCTGGCGCCAGCGCCAGCGTTGAGGGCAGCAGCACCGCGGGCCCCAGCATGACCGACGCCGGGATCGGCGCCGTGCTGGGCGTCGTGGGTCCTGCGTCGCTGCCGCTGCCCACGAATCCGTTGGACATCCGATCGTTGCCGTATGCGTCGTCATCGACATCGTCGTCGTCGTCGTCGTCGTCATCGTCGGTCGAGAGGATGGGCTCGCCGTGGATGATGGCCCCCCCGGTGGGATGGACGGGGTCGCCGGTGGGATCGGCGGGGTCGCCCAGCGCGGCGAGCGCGTCGCGGACGAGCCCGCCGTCGGCATAGGAGCCCGCGCGAGCGATCATGGGCACGTCGGCGCTGCTGCCGCCGTGCAGGACGGCCAGGTCGGAGCCGCCTGGGCTGCCGCCCGCCGGGTGGTTGGCGGCGAGGTATTCGGTGATGCGGTGGCTCGTCCAGTGGATGAGCTTCAGCAGGGCACGCTGCTTAGTGGTCAGGTACCGGTACCGGTTGTAGGTGCGGCGGAAGCGGACGGCCTTGAGGTAGATGAGCAGCGGGATCACAAAGTTGGCGGTCCCGACAAAGATCAGGGACGACCACGTGACGAAGTCCTGCAGGACGGAGCCGGTCAGCATGGGCATCGCGACGAGCCAGGGCACGACGAAGCAGGCGGCGGTGGCCCAGCGGTGGGCGAGGACGCCGTTCTGGACGAGGTTGTGGCGCGAGACGATAAAGTTGACGGGGATGGCCGGAGCCAGCATGCCGATAGCAAAGGCATCGATGGAGATGCGCGCAAGCAGCTTCGGGGGCAGCGACGCCTTGATGGCAGCGAGGACGTTGCCGGAAGGATCCGTGATCTGCAGGGCCATCGCGGGCAGCAGCGACATGACCACGTACAGCAAGGCGGCGCCGCCGGTGGCCGTCCAGACGGTCCGCTGAACGCTGACCTGGGCGGTCTTGATATTGACCCAGGAAGGAACGACGGTCGAGTATGCGAGGTTAAGCATAATGGTGCCCGTGATATGCGCAAGGCCCTGGGTCCGGCAGACCGGCAGCGGCTGCAGCGGCAGACTGGCGGACCCGCCGATCCAGTAGAAGGCGATCATGAGCGTCAGGAACAGCGTGATCTTCTGGACAATCATGGTCTCATCGAGATTGTACCGTCCGAGGAAGCTCGCGACGCCGATGAGCAGGAGGAATCCGCCCGTGACACACATCCGGGCGTCGCCGAAGGGGCTGACGGCCGCATTCGGGGGCAGCGCATGCTTGTATACGCAGAGCGGGCCCTGGTCGAAGGCGATGCCGCAGTTCGACCCGAACAGATCCAGCAGGATGTAGTCAAAGGATTGTGCGCAGAGCACGATGGACTGGATCGCGTTCGCCTGGAGGGCCCCGTAGAGGAAGACCTGGCCGACGACGTGCCACCACTTGCCGAAGTAGAAGTTGATCAGGGTCGCATACTCGACGGTGCCCTGGAAGTGGCGGTTGCCCGGCAGAGCCTGCATGGCCTCGACGAGAAACAGCACCGAGAACGACGAGACGACCGCAAAGACAGCGAAGGCGATGATCGGCACGAGCCAGCCGGCTTCTTGGAAGAGCAGCGGCGTGAAGGGGATCCCCGGCCCGATCTGCGCATTGATGAGCAGGCACAGGCTCGAGAGCATGCCGACGTTCTTTACGTGGTGGAGCTTGCGCAGACTGTCGCGGCGCGTGAGCGCGCGCGGGATGCTATCGACGAGGCCGTCGGCGGAGCCGTCGGCGGAGCCGTCGATGCCCGCCCCGCCGGCGGCGTCGTCGGGGCCGCCGCCGGTTCGCCGACGCATCATCCTCGCAGCATCCACGGCTCGGCGGGTTCCAGGGTCGGCGTCAGCAGCGGTCGGAGGAAGCGGCGGGGGAACTCTTCACGGCAGGTGCCATCCACTGCGCGCGGCGATGCACGCGTCGGGTCCAGTCGATACCGTCGGCGGGGAGGATCGCGGCAGCGAGGACGCTGAGTGAAGCCAGCGAGGACGCCGGTCTCGGCTGCCGCGGTCGCTGTGTCCTGCGCAGGCCGCCGCCGCCTGCCCGCACCACGCACCACGTGGTCCAGCGCCGCGCTGACGCGGACGCACGTGGCCCTCGCGCGATCTTCCCAAGTCGCTATCACGACGTCGCCACCACCGACCCGGCTGATGGGACGGCTGTGGCCGTGGCACGCGCGGGGCGGGACATCCATCCATGGCGGCCGGTGCGCCGCCGTGCCGTGCGGAGCCGGGCGGCGCGGCGCGTCCAGTGAGACAATGCCCGCGCCTTGACAATGGGCAGCACCCTTTCCTCCTTTTCCTTGTCTCCGCCACATCGGTGCCTCAACGGCGGAGTCCAGCGCGAGGGGTTGTTGTCGTCGTTGGTGTCGTCGTTGGTGTCGTCGTGGTCGTTGTCAGCGTGGCTCTGTCGGCTGCGGGAGCGACGGCCATCGGCGGCCATCGGCGGCGTGACGACGGACGACGACGGCCTTCCCCGCCAGCCGCCGACGCCGTCCGTCGGCACCCCGGCACCTCAGGGGAAGCCTGACCCGACCGTGACAGCCTCCAGATCGCCCAGCCTCCCGGCGCATCTCCGCCGTCGAGGCGACATCGACGACGGGTCTGCCGGAGCGGGAGCATCACGCTTAAGCGACGCGGCGCAGACCTCCGCCAAGCACGACGTGGCCACGTGCATGCCTGCAGGGCCCGAGCTCGCGCATCGGCGGTGGCGCAGCCGGCGGCCCGGGGGCGCCGCACCCGCGGTCGTCGGCGAGCCTTCCCGCCGCGCTGGGTTTCCCACGGAACGCCTCGCCAGCGGCGGCGCGCGTATGGGCACGACGCGACGGCGCCTGCAGGACGCCGCGCGGCGCTGGCGGTCGTCCTGTCCGCCGTGGATCCCGGTCTCGGCCATCGCGGCGACGCGTCGTGCCTGTGGGAGTCCGCGGGGCCGGTGCGGCATGTCTGCCAGGTCGGATGGGGTCGATCGGTCGAGCACGCCTGCCGCTGGCGACCCCATCGAGCACGGCACCCGGAGGTCGCGGCCGCCGCCGGCAGTGATGGCCACCGGCCCTCGGCCTGCCGCGACGCGGTGCGACGATCGCGACCCGCCATTTCAAAATTGGCCGGCCAGGTCACGGCGCGTCCACCGAGCGAGGCACGACCACGGATGACGGCGGTCAACGGGCATCCGACGGCATCGGCAGCATTGTTGGGTGGCAGTGGCATCATTTTTTTGCCGAATCTGCGGTGGGTGCTCCATCAATCCAGCGCTCGCAGGTGTACGATGCGGAAGGCGCTGCCGACCCCCACCGCCGCAGACGGCGTTCTCCGCGGGCGACCCCCGTTTCTGAACGGGGAAAACGCTTCGAGGACACGTGTGGGTGTCAAGCAAAGTTGGTGCTGTGCTGTGCTGGCCCATACCGTGTGGGCCAGGCGATGCGGATGCGTCTGTGTCAGCATCTGCGGGTCTGCAGACGTCGGCAACAGCACGGGCATCGGCATCGGCACCGACATCTGCCGACGCGGACGCGCATGGCGATGCGGCAGTCGCTGCTCCAGGATCCTCGCTCTCTCTCGGTCCCCGCACGAGGCTTAGCCCCCGGTGGAGCGGTCGGCCATTCCGAGGAGCAGCGCCACGGCGGAAGGAAGCTGCGCGCGGGGCCCCGGAAGGACCCACGTCTTCTCCGCTGGATCCATACGGCTCCTGATGACGCGAAAACGGCCCAGACGCACGGTGGCCACGACGGAAAGGAAGACCGCGCATGAGTATGAGTATCGATGTCGGAATGACCTGGCGACGTCGATCACAACAGCTGATGGCGGTCGCTCCTGATCTCCCTAGGCTCTGAACCGAGATACGCCGCCATCGTCCTTGTCTTGACTTGACTTGACTTGTCTTGTCTTGTTTTGTCTTGTCGGGCCGCATCGCCGATCCTCCGATGCCTCGTGGCCGCCCGCCCGCCCGCTCTTGCGCCCGCTCTTGCGCCCTTCCGCTTCCCTCGAGCTGATTCGTCCTTCGACTCGGTGGTATCAGACGTGGCATCAAGACCTCGTGCTGGACACGGTGTTTGACGCTCCGACACCCGGCCGGCTCCTCCTTGGGTTTTGATTCGACCCGAGATTCGACACCCTGATTGCGCGCGCGGGCCTCTGGCGCCGCCCACCATTGCGCTGACGGCATCGCACGCTTGCGGCGCCTCGCGCCATGATGAAGTTGAAGGCCTTCATGAAAGCGACAAACAAAGCGTTTTCCGACGCCAGTTTCCGCTCTTCCAAGGCCGACAGCGCCGCCGACCGCCAGCGCCGCGCCTCGCTCTACGACCCCGCGCTGCTTCCCTCGCCGGGCTCCGACGCCACGGCCGCCGGCGACACGACGACCACGACCACGACCACCACTAGCAGCAGCGACGTCCTCGGCACGTCGGTAACATCGGGCGCCGCCGCGGGTGATCCTTACTTTGAGCCGATGCCGATCCGGTACGGCGCCTCCCGCGATGGCGATGGCGATGGCGGCAGCGGCAGCGGCAGCGACTATACGGGCCAGGCCGGACGCTACCGCGTCGACAGCAGCCAGGCGCCGGGCCCGAGCGCGTCGCACCGCTCCACGAGCCTGCGCGCGCTCATCAAGCCGAGCAAAAAGTCGAGCGGCGGCCGGTCGCTGCTGAGCCTCATGTCGCCGAGCAGCAGCAGCAGCCAGCAGACGGCGTATGCGGACGACGCGAGCGGTGGCGGTGGCGGTCCTGCCATCCCGCACCCCGCCGGGTACGCCGCCGTCGTGCGGCAGGATGTCGTCGACGTGCCCTCGCGGCGCAACTCGCTATCGCCCGGCGGCACCATGCGTCGGTCGTCGGTGTCCACCAGCAACGCGCCCGTCCAGGCCCGCGCCTCACCGACGCTCGCCGACGGCCGCATGCCGTCGCCCTATGCTGCGGCGTCGCCGGCGCCCGCCGCGGCGCCCATCAAGTCCGCGCTGAAGCGGCCCACGCCCGTCCCGCCGTCGCCGACGCCGCGACACCACTCGGTGAGCGCTGACCCCGACGCCGCCAGGAGCCACGCGCACCACGCGCACCACGCGCATCACCACCACCACCACCACCACCACCCTCACGCGGCGCCAAGCCTCGCGTACACCGGGGACGGCGCGTCCGTGGACCGCGCGTCGCCGCTGATGGCGCCCTCGCCGTCCACGCACGGCGGCATGAGCGGCCACGCGCCGCCGTCGCCGTTGCCTGCCGTGGCGGCGTCGCCCGTGCCGCCGGCGTCCGAGTCCCACTGCTACAAGTGCGCGAAGCGCATCCAGGGCCAGTTCGTGCGCGCGCTCGGCAAGCGCTGGCACCTCGATTGCTTCCGCTGCGAGGACTGCGCGATCATTATTGCGGAGAAATTCTTCCGCGTGAAGGACCCACCGGGCGCGCCGCCCGGACCGCTGGTGCTGTGCTGCGAGATGGACTACTTCCGGCGGCTCGATCTGCTGTGCGCCACGTGCGGCGGCCCCCTGCGCGAGCCCCACGTGCGCGCGGTCGGGCGCAAGTTCCACGTGGACCATTTCACCTGTGGGCAGTGCGGCAAGGTCCTGCGCCAGCACGACCAGTACTTTGAGCAAGACGACGACGTCGTCTGCCAGGAGCACTACCGGCCGCACATGGCCGCCGTCGCGGCCGCGGCCAGCGGTGGGGGGTCGCCCTACTCGGCCGCCACCTCCCTGGTCGTATGAGACGCTTCTCGGCCTTCTAGGGCCATCTTGTTTTCTTGTGATATCGCTTTTCTTTTTCATTCGTTCTGTTGCTTCGCTCACGCGTTCTTTATTTTTCTCCCAACCCCTTAATCGTTGTTCAAAAAACGTCTTCCAGTTCCTTTTTTTTTAGGTTGGATGAGTGGGCGTGAACTCCCGCACGTGCAAGGCACCGTGGGAGACGCCGTTTAATAGCGGGTGAGGCGGCGGCGGCCGATGCGGCCGCGCCAGAGCAGGATCAGCACGACGAGCGTCATCCACGGCTGCAGCGCGTGGAGCCGCGTGTGCAGGCGCTGCACGACATGCGCATACGCCGACGGGCTCACGAGCGTGCGGAGCCAACCGCGGCGCGCCGCGACGACGGCGCCGGCCGGCCGCGGCCCCGCGAGCGCGCTGCCCGGGCGGCGGGACGCCGACGGCAGGCCCGCGCCGGGAGTAGCCACCGCCGTATGGAGCGGCGACCGCGGCACGCCTGATGCGCGCGCCGTGGCCGTGGGCGTGGTCGCCGTGGTCGGCAGGCGCGCGGGTGACGTGACGGCGTCCTCCATGGCGTCGTCCGCGTGCGTGGGCCCCGCATGGTCGTGCGGCGCCGACGGCCCCTCGGCCTCGTCGATCAGGACTGAGCGGGTGCGCGGATGCATGGTGCGGATAAAGACCTTGTTGGCCTTGCGCATGCTGACGGGGAAGGCTTGGGTCGTGACCATGGCGACGATGTGCTTGGGCAGCCAGCCCTTGAGGTCGCCGTCGACGAGCTGGACGAGGTGGCAGCGGAAGGGGTCGCCGGAAGGGTGCGGGTAGACGACCTGGCCGGCGATCTTGGCCTCCATGCGCACGTGGTTCGGCGGCGAGACGTAGTCTGGGTGGTCCTCGATCGAGCGCGTCACGTTCAGGTAGCCCCCGTTCTCGAGCCGGCGCACGAACGACATGACGAGCGCGTCGCGCGCCGCGGTCGGCCAATAGGGTTTGGTCTGGAGGTACTGAATCTTGGTCATGTTGCTGATCGTCTCGACGACGCCCGACGCGGCGGTGACCTCGTCCCAGGAGGCGCGGGCCTGCGCGTCGCCAAAGAAGTCGAACGCCTCCGCCTGCGTGGTCTCGAAGTCGGCCACGAGCCGGAAGAAGCAGTCCGACCCGACGCGCTTCTGGACATCGAGACGGTAGTTGCCGCGTACATCCGTGAGGACGCGCTCCCACATCTCGGGCTCGCGGTCGAGGTCCGCATACTGCAAGAACTCCTGCTCGAGCGCGGGGTAGTACTGGATGTACGGGTCGCCGGCGGCCTGGGCCATGGCGACAGCGCTGCCGACGGTCATGGCGGCGGCGGGGCGCACGGGCGGCGGGATCGAAACGGCGGCGGCCGCAGGATCACGCACCAACGCGCCGTCGTTGTCGTCGTGGGCGCTGTCGCCTGCTGGCCACGCGCTATCGTCGTCGTCGGCGGCGGCGGCGGCAGCGGCGGCGGATGGGTCGCGCAGCGCGAGAGGACGCAGCAACGGCGTCGTTCGAGGCGCAGTGAGGAGCGCGAAGCGGTTGAGGTTCGTTGAGGCGACCAGCAGCCAGCTGAGAATGGTCAGAACGGTCCAATGCGCGGGATCGACGATCGTCGACGGAGGTCGGGGCGTGCGTGGTCGCGGTGAGACAAACGGCGCGGCAGGCACCGGCGAGGGCTGCGGAAGCGACGACGGCGCCACAACGACGTGCGCAGGCGTAGATGGGCCGACGGTTGCCGATGCAGAAGGCGACGGGGCCGGTGCCGGGACAGCCGTCGGGATCGTCGGTTGGATCGTCAGTTGGATCGTCTTGGTTCGGGCAGGTCCACGCCAAGCCGTGGCGTTCGCGGTGGAGGTCGATGTCGAGGGCGATGACAATGCGGATTGGGATACTGATGTCGATGCTGGGGTCAAGATCGGTGACGCGGGGTCGCCACGTGGCGCTGCCAAAGAGCGGGCGTCAGCAGCAGGACTCGCAGGGCCCGTGTCGTTTGAAAAGCCTAACATCCAAGCGCGGCGACAGCGGCGTGACGGACGACGTGACGGACCAGAACAGCACCCGTCTGTGACGCTGGCGTCCACCTGGATCGACGTGGCGATCAGCCGCGGCAGACAACGAGATCTGATCGCTCCCGGCGGCGCATGCGATGGGCCGGTCAGGTGGGACGAGTGGCGGACGAGTGACGCCGCCAGTTAAGAAGCTTTCGGCCGGCCCCCGGCATCGGCCCCCGGCATCGGCCCCCAGCAGTGTCCCCCCAGCATCGCCGCCACCCGCGCCGACGGCCGTGGGATCGTGGCGCGCGCCCGCCCTGATCGCTGTCGAAACGCCACCCATCGGCACGAGGCCGCCGCAGCGGCGACGCCAGGGAAGTCCAATGGCATACATCAACGGGCGATGCCCTCTGCTGCTGCTGCCGCTGCTGCCGCCGCTTTTCAGAGGATACTGGTCAGGGTCCAAGGTTCTGCCGGCGATGCCAAACAACGCTGTGCAGGCGACCGCATGCCGCCTGTGGCGGATCCATCGTGCGGGCGGGCGGGGCCGCCTTCAGGCGCTCCACGGCCCGAGAGGCGACTGTAAAAGCGCCACGCCGCGACCAGAAAAGCGACCGATGCGCAGCAACATTTTTTTGGTTTGTTTGACGTCGAGAAAGCCCCGTGACCCTGACCCTGACCATGAACATTGCATACGGTCAAAACTGGAGGATCGCATGACCCGGCCCTTCGCGATCGCATGACCGGGGGTCCAAACGCCCCGCTGACGATGATCGAATCCAAACAGTACCAAGACGGGAAATCACACCCTTTATACTAGTTCTGACGAGACGGCTTTGGATAAACATGCCATGATGCCATTTTAGGAAAAGTAGCTGCTTTTGCTGGCGGCGACGGCGGCCGCAGGCCGCACGCCGGCCAGACCGCCCATGATGTGGGGATGCGCGCCGGAGGTCTTGGAGGCCGGCGCCCGGCTCCCGGCGAGCCCGCCGTCCTCCGGCAGCGTCGTCGATGTCGGCTGGTACGACGGCATGCCGCCGCTGTTCGGCGCGAGGAAGCGCGAGCGCGAAGCGCCGCCGGCGTCGCGGCTCAGACCGCCGCCGGCGCCGTGGCTCGTGTAGAGGAACTGGTGAGGCGATGGCGCCGTATCGCGCGCGGACGGCAGGCCGCCCTCCCGCGCCGCCGACGAGATGAAGCCCGGTCGCGAGGGATACGCCGTGGCGGCGGCGGCGGCGGCGGCGGCATCGGTGGCGCCGCTGCCGGCGCCACGCGTCGTCGCGCTGGGGCTCCCGCCGGCGCCCGCCAAGGCCGTGGCGCTCCGCCGGTAGGTGGTCGGCCCGCGCAGCGCGTCTTCATTCAGTTGCTTGTGGAGCCACTCGATCACGTGGGTGTTGTCTTCGATGGACTTGCGCGCGTCGGCGAGCTGCGACTGGAGCGCCTCGCGCTCGGTGGTGGCGGTCTGCTCCTTGTGCTGGGCGGCGGCCAGCTGCGCCTTGAGCTCGGTGAGGTCCTGGTGGGCCTGCGCGAGGGCCTGGCGGCGCTCCTCGAGCAGCGCTTCGTGCTGCGTGACGAGCGCGGCCTTGAGCTTCGTGGCGGCGCGCGCGCTCTTCAGCTCGGCCTGGAGCTTGCGGATGATCGCGTTGCCCTTCGCGACATCGTCTTCGGCGGCGCGCAGCGCGGATTCTGTCTGGTGGGCCTGCGCCCGCAGCACGTCACACGTCTCCCCGAGCGTCGCGCGCTGGTCGGTCAGCGCCGCGATGCGCTCCTCGAGCCGCTCGACGGAGCCGCGCAGCGTCTGCTCGACGTCCCGTGCCTGGGCCAGCGCCGCGTCGCGCTCGGCGACCGTGGCCTGGGCCGCGTCGAGCCGCGACGCTGTGTCCGCCAGCTGCTCCGCGGCCCGCGCCGCGGCCTGCTGGCTCGTGGTCACGTCCTTGATGTGGTGCTCGATCTGCCGGTTCGCGCCGGCGAGGTGCTTCTCGAGGCTCGCGGTGTGCTGGCGCAGGTGCGCCTGCGTGGCGTGGAGCGCCGCGTTCTGCGACGTCAGCGTCTGAATCTCCGCCTCGAGGCGCTCGCGCAGCGCCTTCAGCTCCGCCGCATGCGCGTCCCGCAGCGTCGCGCGCTCCGTCAGATGGTCTTCGCGGATCCGCGCGAGCGTCTCGCTGTGCGTGAGCTGCTGCTTGCTCTGCGCTTCGGCCGCGGCCTCGCGGGCCGTCTGGACCTCGCGCTCCAGCGCGGCGATGCGCGCCTGCGTCTCGCTCGACGAGGCCGTGCGCTGCGATTCGGACGCGTGCAGCCGCTCCGTGAGCTGCACGCGCTCGGCCTTCAGCTGCTGGACCACGCCCGCCAGGTAGTCGTTCAGCATGGCGTCGGTGCCGGGCACGACGTTCATCCGCAGATGTGTAATGTTCTTGAACGAATTCGTCTCCACGAGCTGAAATGTGGCCAGCCGCGGATCGTCTCCGGGCACAACCAGCTGCGCCACAAAGCTCGGGTGCGTGCTCGTGCCGGCCTGCCGACACAGATTGAGCAGCTCGATCACCTTCCCGGGGAACGCGGGGAAGTCCACCAGCAGCGCCTGCTCGTGCTTCAGCACGTGGAACGCCTCCTCGGACACCGTCAGACTGTACAGAAAGAAGGGGTCCGCCTCGTCCGTGATCTGGAAGGCGAGCGCCGTCCCGTGGTACGGGTGCTGCACCGTGACGCGCGCAATCTGCAGCGTCAGGCTCGGGTGGTGCCGTTCCCGCACCTCGCCGCTCGCCGCGGTCCCGTGCAGGCCTTGCGCGCCGGCCGATGCGGACGCGGAGGACGCGGCGGGCGGCGCCGCGCCATGCAAGCCGCCATGACCGCCACCGCCGCCACGGCCGCCATGGCGACGAGACCGGCTTTTCGAGGGCGACGCGCTCCGTGGCCGCCGGCCGGCGGCGGCGGCGGCGGCGTTGTCGGGCCCGTCGTGCGCGGCACGCGCCGGCGATTCGTCGGCGGGCGACGGGCTACGGTCGCGGTGAGTGCGCCGCGCCGCCGGACCTGCGCCGGGGGCTGCGGCGGGCGGCTCGTCGCGCTGCTTGATGATAAAGGGGACTTGCTCCCGGTAAAGGATCTCCATCGTGGCCGCCGCGACAATTCCAAGAAAACTGGTCGCGCGAGAAGCCGCTGGCGTTGCGGGTACCAACGATGCGGGTATCAGCCAGCCACGCGCCGAGGCACGCGGGCACGTGGCGACCGAGCGCCGGAGTCGCGCCAACCGAGACTCAGGCGTCGTCGCGACGCCGTTGCTGACGGCTTGCGAGCGTGGATGCGCGGATATGGCACGAGAACGGCGCGCGAGCCGTTGTACGGAGCGATCGCCGCCGCGAGGCACGCGAGAGCGATCCGGTCGGAGGGCGGCGACGACGACGGCGGCAGCAGCGACGACGACGATAGCAGCGACGAGGCGGCAGTGGCGACCGAGACGGGGCTGAGCTCTAGCCGAAAAGACGAAGGATGGACGCGTATGAAATGCCGTGAGGGAACGGTGGAATGACACACACGAGAGCGTATCGGGAGCGGAGATAGCGCAGAAAGGCGGGATCACGGACCACGGAGTTGGGGTTGCTGTCCTCACCAGTCGGGTGCTCGAGAAGCCAGCGTGCGTCTGAGCCTGAGTTGGAGCTTGAGCTTCGTCGAGAGCAGGCGCGGTGGCGGCGACAGGAGGATTGCCATCGCTGCGATGAACACATCGCTATTGCGCAGCGCGCGAATAGGCGTCGGCCTCCCCACGCGTCGGTGCAGACCGGATCCGAGCTTGCGCCCAGCGCTGGTGGGCCTAGGAAAGGGCTGCTTTCGCTTTCGCCGATGCGGCGCAGGCGGCACGAGCAGCGTGGCCGCGCCAACCCCGCCCCGACTCGCCGTACTCGCCCGGCCTGTCCCACCCCGATTTACCCAAGCCTGAGGTGCCTGGGTCCATCCACGCTGCCGCCGCCGCGGACGCCGTGCCCCTGCCGACCACCCGCACCGACGGCGCGACGCGACACGACGCGACGCGACGCGACGCGACGGGATGCTTGGAGGCCTCGTGCCACGCGCATGACGATGATCGGCAGGCGCTGGCGGTCCGCCACGGGCCGCCGCACCGCGCCTCTGCCGCGGGGCTCTCCATCGGCGTCGACCCGAGCGGCGGTTATCGGCCAGCAGCACGCTAGCCAGGCGCCGCTAGCCCACTGAAAGCCGCGGCAATCGAACGCACTAGTTTCCATCTCTGCCTCGACGGTGACTCGGCTCCCTTTGTTTGATTTCGCGCATCGCGTATCACATCTTCCGACGCCTCGACTCTGCGCTGACGCACGGCACTCCGCGGTCTGGCGCGCCCCTACACGGCGGCGATCATTCCTTTGACCGGCGAGCTGGCCGATGCGCTGAGGACGCTGGTGCCGCTGCGGCCGACAGCTCGGCAGGCGTCATGCAGAACAATCCGAGCCACGTGCTTGATGCGCCGACCCTGCTGGAGGAATACCTCCAGTCGATCGACAACATCCCCGCAGAGTTGGCGCACCTGCTCCACGAGCTCGAAGAGCACGACCGCGAATTCCATCAACTCCGCAGCCAGATCAACCAAGAGGATCTGAGCTTGCGGCGGCTCGTGAAGCACAGCGCCGTCAGCAAGCCTGCGAGCGCGACGACCACGCCACGGGCGACCGACGCCGCGCGCTCGTTCGATCCCACCACGGCGGCCACCACGGCTCCAGGCGCCTCTTCCGCCACGGCCACGGACGGCGTCGCCAAGAACGGAGCCCGGACGAGCGCTCCCCACGCGTCGTCCTCATCGACTGCAACGATTGCGACGACCGCCACGGCCACGGGCGCCGATGGCGCCACGCCCACCGCCGATAAGGCGGTGAAGGCCGAGCCCGGGTCCGCGCGGGAGTCGCCCGCGCCGACGGCGGCCGGATCATCGGCTCTCGCCCGCGACCCCGCAGCGGCCTCGGCCGCACCGACGCCCGGGGATGCTGCGGACGCCGCCTCCACCGCGGCCCCTGAGGTGCCCGAATCGACGGCCGACATCAGCCCGTCCATGAAGCGCGTGCACCTCGCGGGTCCTGCGAACGCCGCGTACATCCCCGCCAAGATCCTCGACGGGATGCCTGACGGCATCGCCCTCTTCGATACGGTCCAGCGGCGGTACGAAGACGCGATGGCGCTCGCGGACGAAAAGATCCAGCTCGCCCAGAAGCCGCTCGAGCTCATCGAGCGCCACCTCGCCCGCCTCAACGCAGAGATGCGGCGCATGGTCGAGATGGCCGAAAAGACCGGGACGCCCGTGCCCCCGGGCGCCGCCGCGTTTCTCGAGGAAGCCGCGGCGCCACCCGAGCTGCTGCCCATGCCACTCGACGGCCGCGTGCACGGCATGGGCCTCGCGCGCCACGGCATCGGGTCCGGCCGCGGCGGGCCCGCGCGCCGCGGCCCCGCGGGCGCCGGCAGCGCCGCCGCCAGTCCGTCGCACGCCCAGGCCGCTGTCGCCGTCGCCGCCGCCGCCGCCGCCGCGTACCTCCCGTCGGCCCTCCGCCAGGCGGCCCCGGGCGGCCCCGCGGTCGGCGGCGCGCTGGCGGTCGGCGCGCTCGCCGGGCCTGGCCTTGCGAGCCCGCACCGCGTGGCGGGCGCCGGCGCGCGCGACGGCGCGGGCGCCGTGAGCGCCGGCACGAAGCGCCATACGGGCGGCGGCTACGCGGGCGCCACGCTGCACTACGGCGGGATCGCGGGCGTCGGGCCGCTCGCGCCTCTGCCGACCGGCCTGGGGCCCGAGGGCCGCGGCGGCGCGGGGCCCGGCGGCGGCCTCGGCAGCACGCCGCACGCCCGGCTCGTCGGCGCCGTCCCCGCTGCCGGGCTAGAGGCGACGCCCGGCGCGGGCGCGAGCACCGGCGCGCCCGTCAGCGGGGCGAGCAGCCGCCGCGAGAGCCTCAAGAGCGCGCACGGCGGCGGCGGCGGCGGCGGCGGCACGAAGCACGCGTCGCAGGCCGACCTCTACCACGGCCCGCTCGCGCCGGGCGTGTCCGGCACCGACGTGGGACGGGCGCCGCACGGCGGCCACGGGTCGGGCGCGCACGGCGCGCCGGCGCTCATGGAGGCCGACGAGGAGCTGTACTGCTTCTGCCGGCAAGTCTCCTACGGCGAGATGATTGCGTGCGACAGCGAAACGTGCGAGACCGAGTGGTTCCATCTCGAGTGTGTCGGGCTCACCGAGAGCCCGAAGGGCACGTGGTACTGTCCGACCTGCGCGGCGCGGCGGCGTCTAGCGGGTGGCACCAGCAACAGCGGCGGCCATGCGACGTCCGCGGCCGCTGCTGTTGCTGGTGGGTCGGCGTCGCCGGCCGCCGGCGCCACGGGCACGCCCACGCCGGCCCCGGCGGCCGGCACGGGTCCCGCGGGCGCCGCCTCGACGACCCCCGCGCGCCGTGAGGGCGGCGCGGCGGCATCCGCGGGCGGCGGCGGCCCGCGGAGCAAGCGCGGCACGAGCGCCTCCGGCGCCGGCGGGAGCCATGCGCGGCGCAGCGGCGCGCCCCCGCCGCCCTCGGACGGCCTCGGCGGCGCTTCGGCCGAGGGCGCGGCGGCCACGGCGGCGGCGGCGCGTCCCGGCACCGGCGGCGCGGGCGACCGGCTAGCGGCGGGATCAGCGGCGCCGTCGACGGCGGGCGGCAGCAGTCCCCTTGCGGGCGTCGCGGGCAGCGGCAGCGGCGGCGGCGGCACCGACGGCGATCGGCTCGGGTCCGGGGATGACGCCGACGTCAAGGTGGAGGACGAGGCGAGCGGACATCACAGCGCGAGCGAACGCAAGCGTCGTCGCAAAGTCTAATTACCCTTCACTACTAATAGTTCGGCGGACCGCCGTCATAAGGTTTGACGCAGGACGCGCCCGGAGCGGCACAGGGCCCTATGGGCCACTGTGTGGACACTGAAGCCTCACCTTGGATTGGCTCATGTATAGATCCGGAGTATACTTGTGGTTGCGTGCGAAAGCCACGGGCGGCCAAGAGAGGGGCTCTGCGGCTCCGGCATGCGGCTTTTCATGATGACGTCCATGCTCAGGGTCTTCGTGATGGTCTTCGTGATGGTTACCGTGATGGTAGAGAGCGACGAGAGGTTTTACGTCGCGTCACCATATGCTGGCAACCCATCCTTCAAGAGTGCGCATTGAGAATGGGTCGCCTTCGTACCATGTTTTGTCAACGGCCGCGCCACTTCCGACGACGAGGCCGACGATCGAACTGAAGAACAGCATGGGCGAGCCGAGTCGAATGGAACGGGCTCGCGCCGCATGGGCCCAGTCACTGCGAGCACATGTGGCCCATGGCTCCGCCGCATCGCTGGCTTCGCACGCTTGCTCCCGCAGCCCCTGGATCATCAGGCGCGGCCCGACGGTCGCGCCTCCCCATGCCGGAGCCCCGGCTCGCGAGAGCGCGCCAAGGAAAAGCCTTCTCGGGTCTAAGCGCGCCATGACCGGCGCGGCTGCTCGCGCGGCCATCGACGGCGGCGGCCGGGGCATCATCCCCAGTCGATGCGATCTGAGGACTCGCCATCTGCCTGCCTTCAAAGGCCGTGCGGTCACGCCGTGGTATGGATATCGAGCACGGCGGCTCCACGCTGCGTCGTCGTATGGCGGATGGCCGATGGCGGAGGGCCGAGGTCATCTACCGCTTGCGCGTAGTCAGATGCCGGAGGGCGTGACCCCCCCGCAGGGTGCGTTCAGGCTCAGGCGGCATGCTGGCTGCTACGCTTTATACTGGGCCGCGCTTCTCAAAGTCGCGGTGAGGGACGGCACATCGGAGGATGGTGGGGCGCGCTGGATGGGCGATGCGGAATCTCAAAATAGCGTGTTCCCCCCCGTTCCTGCGGAACTCTTGAATGCGTCGGCACTCAACTCCAATCGCCGCCGCCGCTCTGGGGAACTGTTGTGCACGGAAACGCCGCTTGACGCTGTTTCGTTGCCGATCCTTTCGGAACCACGCTCCACCCCTCTCCCACCTCCCACCCAACAGACGCGTGTTTTGCCAATCGTTCTCGCGTCACATCGCGTCGCATTCGTCGACTGGATTGAAAGGGTGCCTGGAGGCACGTCGATGTTCATACTGCGCCCATCATGCCGTCTCCGTCCTCGCCCGACTGCTTTCCCCTTGGGGGTGCTTCTTCATGCCCTCCACGCTTCCACGCATGCTCTGACGCGCGCGCTTGCTGCCACGCCGGCTCCGACGCGCGCGCTTGCCGCCACCCGGCCCGCGCGCTTTCCTGCTCACTCGACGGTGACCCCTGCGGTTGGCCATCATCACATGTCGCGGCTCGCGGGAGCGCTGCCGTCGTGCCCACCACGTGACCTGGCGATCGCGAATGTCGCCGCACGCGGCGATCGCCTCCCCGGTCCGCGCCCATTGCTGCAGCGACTGACTTCCTACGCCTACAACCACCGTGGGGTATGCATTTCGCATCCCGACGGGCTTCCGACTGCGCCGCCGCCGTCGTCGTCGTCGGAGTTGACGTCGTCGCTGTTGACGCTGTCGACATTTCCGACCACCGCTGACCCGCAACGGCGTCTGTCTCGCCGTCGGCATCAGGATCGAGGCCACCGTCTCAATCACCTCTGGGACCGCCACGGCCGCCCGGACGATCCGCATCGCATCAGCGGCGCAAGCGCTACGATGCTGACGATGGCGACGCCGTGCGGTTTCATCGCGCAGCTGCCGCTCATAGCAACGCCACTGCTGCGCATGATGCCGCCGGCGATCACGCAGATCCGATCCCACACGACGTACCGCCGCGCCAAGATCCGCGGCTCCGTCAAGACGGCCATCCAGAACAACCTGCTGCCGACGCCGCTGCCCTCGATGCGCGGGGGCCACGGCCCCCGCGCGGCCGACTGCCGCGCGGACGACGGCACGGCCCCGCCGCCGACGTCGTCGACGCTGCCAGGGGCCACGGCGCCGCTGGCGCGCCGCGCGGCCGAGCTCGACGCCTCGGTGCAGGCGGAGCGCGCGCGGCAGCACGGCGTCGCCGCTGAGCGCGAGCTGATGCTCCGCATCCTCGCGGCCAAGCCGACCAAACGCGAGGCGACGCAGTTCCTGGCGCGCTACAGGCCGCCCGTGCCGGCACCGGCAACAACGGCGGCGGCGGTCGAGGACGAGACGGCGACCGTGGCCGGGATCGAGACCGAGACGGCGCCGCGGACGCCGTATGCGACGGGTGTCGGATTCGTGGTGCTTGACGGCAGCACGGCCGACCACGATCTCGTGAAAGTCGGCGCCACGCTGGCCCGACTCACGCGTCTTGGGATGCGTCCCGTTGTTTTCGTGGAGCATCCTGACGCGAGTGCGGCGACCCCCGCCACCCCCGCGAAGGATCCGATGGCCGCCGCCGCTCATGGGAAGACCCCCCCGCAGTATGGCCAGCCGGCCATCGCTGCGATGCGCGCCGAAGCGACCGCCGACAGGTCCGAGTATGCGCAGAGCATCCAGGCCACATTCTGGGTCGCCGAGTGCCTCGACCGCGTGGGCGCCGCGTGCCAGCCGGTCTACGGCAGCGGGGACGCAATCTGGCGGTCGATGGCCGCGGTCCACGGCCTCGGGCAGATCCCCGTGGTCGCGCCGCAGCCTGCCGTCGACGCCGCGACCGGCGCGCGCCGCGTGGACCCCGCGCGCGGCCGCCTCGTCTGGCAGACGCCGCTCGAGCGCATCCAGGCCTACCGCGCGCAGTTCCCGTTCCAGCTCGACCAGCCGCCCGCCGTGTTCCTGATGAGCCGCGACGGCGCCCTGCGCTGCGACCAGGGCAGCCCGCTGCGGTTCGTGAACCTGACGCAGTGGCGGCGCACCGGCGAGGCCGCGCTCACGGCGCCGCCCCGGCGGGCCAAGCACCTGTCGGCGGCGGCCGCCGCGAGCCGCACGTTCGCGCATGCCGGCGCCCTGCTCGACTACCTGGGGCCCTACGCCTCCGTCGTCGCGTGCACGCCACACGACGCCGAGGCGATCCTGAACTACGTGATCCTGCGCCGCCCGCTGGCCGACGACAAGTGGATGGCCGCGCCGACGCTGTCCGCCGCCAACCGCGGCGCGACGCTTCCCACGCGCCTCTACACGGTGATCCAGCTCGGGCTCGAGATGACGACGCATACCTCGCTCGCCACCGTCGATCTCGCGAAACTCACGCACTGCATGGAGACGTCCTTCCGCAAGCCGCTGGATGCGCCCGCCTTTTATGCGCGGCTTGCGCCCGTCCTGGACTGCGTGCTCGTGGCCGGCGACTACTATGGGTTTGCCATCGTCACGCGCGAGCGCGCTCAGGCCTCGTCGTCGGCGTCGGCGCCGGCGTCTACGGAAGGCCATGAGGACGAGGGGATCGCTTATCTGGACAAGTTTGCCGTTGCGCCGCAGAACCAAGGGATGGGCATCGCCGATATCTTGTGGTCCGGCCTGCGCGCACGGTATCGCGACTTGGCGTGGCGCAGCAACGCCCGCAACCCCGTCAACAAGTGGTACTTTACCCGGAGCATGGGCAACGTCCGCTCGGGCGACGGCCACTGGATGGTCTTCTTTTACGGCGAGCCGGGCAACGTCGCCCTGGACGGGATGCGATCGGTCTGCGAGAGTATTCCCCAGAGCTTCAAGCGCATGAAATCCATCAAGGACAGCTAAAACATCGCCTCCTGGGGATCCGATGATGCCCACGGAGCGCTTGGATGGAGCGGTTCCTGGTGTCCAGCGTGGCTGTTGGTCGGTGTTAAAACATTCCATGTCATATTTTGAGCCCATCCTACGAACGAGTGACCTGATCGCGTGAGGACGGATGGTCTTGGCGTTGGGTTTGGCCGTCTTGGCTATGATCGGCACGTCGACGAGGCCGATGAGGCGTGACGCCTTGGTGGTTGCTCTTTCCCGAGGCCGGCCGGCCGGCAGGCACCTGCCGCAGGCCCGCCACGCGACGCCACGTCGCGCCGAGGGTGCTGCCCGCCTTCGCCTTGGCCTGCGGCCGACAGCGAAGCACGGGATCATCATCCTACCCGCCACCTGCTTAGCACTCAATATCACGGGTGCCGCGAAGGCCTCCCAAGGACGACGCGGTCGATCCTTGCCAGCGCGATAGCATACGGACGCCGCAAGGGTGGACGGTCGACAAGGGTCGGGGGCTTCCTGGCCTTCGCTTGACCCTTGACGACGCGCTCTTCGATTGGCTTTGCCGGTTGCTTCCTTGCTCTCTTTGCTGTCGTTTTGCACGATGCCGACGCCCAAGATCTCGCCGTCGATGCTGTCGTCGGACTTCGCCCAGCTGGGTGCGGAGGCCGCGCGGATTTGCAGCTGTGGCGCCGACGCGCTGCACATGGACGTCATGGACGGCCACTTCGTCCCCAACATCACGCTCGGCGCGCCCATCATCAAGTCGCTGCGCCACCATACTGGCGCCTTCCTCGACTGCCACATGATGGTCTCGGACCCCGAGAAATGGGTCGACGACTTCGCGGAGGCCGGCGCCAACTTGTACTGCTTCCACCTCGAGGCGACCCGCGACGCGGCCGCTCTGATCCAGCAGATCAAGGCCACGGGCATGAAGGCCGGCGTCGCCATCAAGCCCAAGACGCCCGTGGACGCGGTGCTGCCGTATGCGGCGCTGGCGGACATGGTGCTGGTCATGACCGTCGAGCCGGGCTTCGGCGGCCAGAAGTTCATGCCCGAGTGCCTGCCCAAGGTCCGCGTGCTGCGCGAGCGGTATCCGGACCTCGACATCCAGGTCGACGGCGGGCTTGCGCTCGACACCGTGGACGCGGCGACCGAGGCCGGCGCCAACATCATTGTCGCGGGCACCGCGGTCTTCAAGGCCGACGACCCGAAGCACGTCATCGAGACGCTTCGCGACTCGGTCAAGAAGCACGTCGATCAGTGACGCGCGTCCCTGTAGTATAACAACGAACCACTCGAAACGAGGCTTCTCCCACGACGCGTGAGGACGAGCGCGGCTCTCTCAAACTCTGGGCTGGCGGGCTGGCGGGCCATCGCTTAGCTCGCCTCATCCTTGCCGCGCAAGCTCAGACGGAGGATGGGGGACCGACGACGCCATGCCGTCGCCATCGCCGACGATGGCGCAGGGGCCTTGCGCCGCCCATGTGCCCGTGCGCCGCCCCCGCGACCGAGCTCAAGTGTGCGGCGAATCCAGAGCTTCCGTCCGTCCAACGCGCTACGCGAGGTCGCGTGTCGCGGCGTCCTCCGCGGACATGACCCCGACGCTTCCGCCTTTCTGGGTCCACGTGGCTCCGCTCTCACGACGACGACGTCGGCCGCTCCGATTCGCATCGGCGCTCGCCTCGGATCACGCCACCGTCCCGCTGCGTTGGGCCTTGCACGCGCCTTTTCCGCTCCGCGCGTTATCTGCCCGATTGCCCGCGATCCGCTACGCTTTCTGTGCTTCTGCGACACATCTCGTCCCGTTTCATACTCCCGTCGGGATCCCCTCCCGCGGCCACGACTCCGCGACGGCGTCGCTGCCCGCGCTGACGGTCCCGCCCCCCGCGACGGCATCGACGGCGTCCCAGGCGCGTCGCGTCTTCTGATCGCCGCGTCGCCATGGCGTTCGGCGGCTTCGGCACGCCGAGCTTCGGCGCGCCCGCGACCGGCGCTGCCGCCAGCACGGCCGCGCCCACGTTCGGCACGCCGGCGCCCGCCGCGCCCTCGGCCTTCGGCACGTCGGCCTTCGGCGCCCAGCCCTCGGCCTTCGGCGCGCCTCCCGCCGGCGGCGGCGGCGGCGGCCTCTTCGGCGCTGCGGCGCCTGCGGCCAGCACCGCGGCGCCCTCAGCCTTCGGCGCGCCGGCGCCCGCGGCCGGCGGCCTCTTTGGCGCGGCGCCCGCGGCCAGCACGACCGCCGGCGGCGGCGGCGGGCTCTTTGGCGGCGCCGCGC
>ML014258.1:0-46857 GCA_003615045.1 Caulochytrium protostelioides | reverse complement strand
TCGGCGAGACCGTCATACTGCGGCGAGGGTCACGACGCGTGCGCTGGGAGATCAGCGGTCGTGCCACATCCTCGATGACATCTTACGAAGTCATCATCTTGTCATATCGGGTGCAGATCGGATGCAGGGAAGGCAGGCCGCCCCTTCCCGCCACCCTGCATGACATCGTCATGGCAGCGATGTATCATATGATTGCCGTCGTGTCGACTTTTAAGCACATCGTTGGGGAGTCATGGTCTGAAAGTTTGAACGAGGGTCTGAACGTGTCGGAGTCCGCATGCGGTAGCGATTGCAGCGCATTTCGTTCGGCCATTCGGGGCCTGCCAAGATGACTGAAGGCTGGGGACGGTTCAGCGAAGGCGGCCTTCACGCCCGCCACGTCGGCTGACATCGAGAGGCGGACCAGTATTGAGGCCACGACGATGCCGCGCCGGCGGTGACTGCCCCTCGCTCCCTCCCCTTCCCCGCGTATTAGGGGGGCGAACCGTATGACGGCGGCGTGCGCCACGTTGAGAGCGGCAGACAACGCATGCGTCATTCCGTATCGTCCCTTGAGCCTGAATCCGCTAACGCCATGCATGCGTGATCAGCGTTACGAGAAGCGATGGGCCGCGTGATCCGGCAGGATGCCGTTTGGCTGCTTCACGCGTGTTCGTTTGTTTGTTTTTTTTTTTTTTTTTTCGCTGCTAATTCCAGCGCATCCGATGCACATGGGCAGCATCAACGACATGGGCGACAGCATTGAGGACATCAATGACATCCGGGGCATCGCCGTTGGTGTCCGGTGGGACTTCTCATGTCATGTCACGTGAGGGCTCGAACCCCGACGGAGGCCATTCGGCGTCATGTGGGGACGGCGGAGACCCTCGCGGGCCGCGTGACGACGCGCTTGCTGCGGATGTCGGTTCCCCATGCAGCACGGCGTGCCGGCAAGCTTCAGGGTTTCAGCGGGGTCGGGGTGGGGGACTCTCATGCCTCAATGCTCCCGATGCTCCCGATGCGCCGGTGCTGCCGATGGTTCGATGGATTTGTGGCCCTTCGCTCTTCTCCCCCGTGACGAGGCAGGTGCGCTTGGGACCTGAGCGAGTGCGCGCCTTGGCGTCACGTGTGCTGCGCCGTATCCGCCACCGCGGCCGCCACTGCGGCCGATGCCCCAAGACAGGCGCGTGAGGCGGCTGGCTGTTTCGCAATGCAGAACGCGGCGCAGGCGCTCAACAACCGCCCGACAGAGACGAAGGGTGCGACAGGTCTCTGACTTTCATTTTCCCGACTTTCAATATCTTTATCGCTGTGGGCCGGTTCCACGGCCGCCGGTCAAACGGGTCCCACCCCTTTTTCTTTTTCTGGGTGCTCGATGGAGCGCATGGGGTCACGAGGCCTAGCCCGGTGCTGGGTCACGGAGACCCCTTCGTCGAAGGCGCGCGGACTTTCCCTTTCGCGGGCGTGCGGCGCGATGCGGCTCGCCGCATGATCGACCCGCCGGCCATCACATGTCACGGCGCTTCATGCCATGTGATGAGTGCGCACGCTCGGCGTCGTTTCAGCGGACCGCGCCTAGACCCTCTCGGTTTCGGGGACCCTTGCTGCTCGTCGAGGCAGATGGCGGACGTGACTCATCTTCCACGGAAGCGGCGCCTGACCGCCCGCGGAGTCGCTATGGCATCGTAAGGCAACACCAAACACTACAGGACATCATGGGACACTTTATGGCGTCACAGCTCGTCCACGGGCATCGCAGCGTATCGCAGGACATTGCGCGGCATCCCACGGATCTCCGCCGCGCGCCGTGCTCGCTGCTCGGGCCTGCTTGACGACGGTCGGCCGTGCACGGTCGGCCGCGGTCGGGCTAGCAGGCGGCCTCCCGGCGTGAAGCGAACGGATGGCGAGCACCCATCCGCGCTGTCGCTGCCGTATAAAGCCTGGGACTGGTGCGGACCTCCGAGCGACCTCGCAGCAGGTCAGTCATGACGGAGGAGACTCATGCGAACAGGCCGATCCACACCACCATGCCATTTCTCCATCGCACGAGCAAGTTTTCTGACCGCCGACACGCGACGTTCGCACCACTGACGCGGGATTCATACCGCCCTCCTTCTCTTCTACCCCCTCTCTTCCTCCCTCTCTGCCCTTCTCCGGCCCCTCTCGCCGCCTATCCGACAAGACGCCGTTCACGATGCCTTCGCTGCGAACGGTCCTGATGTCGACGGCCGTGGCCGCGGCCGTGGCGATGGCCGCGCCGATGCCGGCGTCGCCCCCAACAATGTCGCCGCCGTCGTGGGAGGTCAGCGAGGCCGCGCTGGCAACGCACCTCAGCGGCGTCTTAGCGGTGCAGGGCCTCCCGGAGTACACGGGCATCATGGCCGACAATGTGCCCCTGGTGGTCGACGATTTGCGCAGGCGGCAAGGGAAGAAGCGCGCGACACCCATCCCGGTCACGTGGCTCACAGACTGGAATGAGCAGTACCTGTCGCACGTGCCGGCCGTCTATCTCAAAACCGTGAACGCGCCGGAACCAATCAACATTGTGAGCTCCGCAGGCGACCAGGCGAAGCAGCCGCTGGACCCCTCGACCTCGGACCCGGCCCGCCTCGTGCCGCCCGGCCCGCGCGACCACTTTGTCAACGACGCTGTCGCCCTCAGCGTCGTCGCGGACGCCCATGGCGCGCTCCTTCGTGCACCATCGGAGACCTGGGTCATGGCGCTGAACCCCGCCCACGTGCACGAGGACCTCAGCGGCTACCAGGAGCCGTTCCGGCGCCCGCACCGCGTCAACGGCAACTATCTGCGGCCGTCCCAGGAGGCGATCGTGTTGCTGGAGAAGCGGCGTCTCGGGCGGATGCTCCGCCGCAACCACCACGCGGCCCTCACGCTGATGCTCCGCGATCTCCACGCGGGCATCGCGGCCGCCGGCGTGGCCGCCGACGCCCACCTCGCCGCGGACTCTGAGCTGAGCCGCTTTGTGCAGCACCTTGAGGCATACTACCTCGCTGACGACGTCGCTGGCGGCCGATTCGCCCCGATCTACGCGGACACGTTCCCGTCCGTGTCCGCGTCGCTGGCGGGCGCCACCGTCGCGCACCGCGGCCAGTACGTCAAGATGATGCTGGACGCCATCCGCCCCGCAGACGCCCGCCCGGCCGCGGCCGCGCTGCTGGACGCCGTGCTCCGCCCCGCCGACCCCGCCGACCCGTTCGCCCACACCCTTCGCCGGCACCCGAAGCTGGCCGCCGCCGTCGCCCGCGTGCTGACCGACGTCCAGACCCACATCGCCGAGGTATACTACCCGCGCTCGATCTACGGCGACGAGATCCTCGCCCACCAGTTCCAGACGTATGGGTTCCTCGACGACCACGTGTTCGAGGAGCTTCCTCGTGTCACGCCGCGCGTCGTCGCCTCCCGGGAGACCCGCCCCATGCTGGCTGCGACATCTAAGTCAGCACCCGAGCCGGTCCGCGCGTCCTCGTCCGCGAGCACGCGACCTGCGACTCCGCGCCAAGTCATGAGCGACTTGACGAAAACCTTGCATGACAGCATGCACTTGAAAGGTCTGAAACGTCTCTGACACACCAGTTACATCATTATATAGTTACATTATTAATTTATTAAAGATCGAATATACTGGCTCAGCACGCACACCAATCTTCGGTGGTGCCCCCCCAGGGATCCCCCACCGAGGCAGCGAGCATTTTGGTTGTCGGATGAGCTGGCCGATCACGGGCGCTTGCCCGGAGATGCTTCACAACGCCTTCGGTCTGTCCGGTAAGGCCAGACAGCGTCGGATGTTCAACGCGGCATTGAGGTCGCGGTTCACCAACTTGCTGTGGGTGGCTTCATTGCCCTGGTTGCTTTATACCACAGCAACCGGACCACGATTCCCTGGCGCCGGTGTTGACCAGATTTCAGAACCACATTCGTCTGGGCAAATACCCGGGTCTCGCGGACCGGGGTGGCCGGCGTCGGCTCGTCCGGGGAAGCGCCCGCGCGAGCACTGCGGGGCGGGTTGATCCGCGTCGGCGCCGTCAAGCGAGCGCTCGCCCCACTCCTGTAGATTGGGTCGAGGGCTGCAGGCACGGTTTGGGGAGCACCTGCCCGGGACGCGGGAGTGATCGACACCTTCGTCGGGTCCCGGGGTTTCACCTTGGTCAGGATCTCATCCGTCTCGGTAAGCACCTGGGTCGTCCGGAACTCATCGACCAGGGTGGCGCGGAAGCGCTGCGCGCACACATTGTGAGCGCGAGCGGTTGGAACGGCGATCTCGCCCTTGCCGCCGGGGGAAAACTTGGAGGCGCCATAGGCGATCACTACTTCAGCGATCACGGGCGCCAACTCCGAGGCTGCTCCCTTGGCGACGCGGTTCATGAACTTGGCAAACACGCGTTGATTGCCGCTGTACCATCGCAGGCGCTGGTGTGCCCAGCGCGGCTTCAGGAACTCGACCCACAGCGGTTAGTACCCTTTCCGTTTTATGATAAAATCCAAATCCTAATGTCTTATATATCATTCGATAATCAAGCGCATGAGGGTGACTCGATGAGGAGATAGTCGGGCATGATGGCTGTACGAGAGGATGATGTGGTGGCCGCAAGAGAGGACGCTGCCGAAGGCGCAGACCCGCCATCCGGGGCACGTTCGAGGGGTCCGTGGTCATGGCGCTTCCTGCGGTACCGCGCAGGCGTCGTCGTTGCCACGACCGTCGGCGTCGGGGTAGAGATCGGCGACGGGCGACAGAGCCGAGGCTGTGACAAGGCTTGTGTCGGCGCCGCCGCCGCCGGCGAGGGCGCTCTGCCAGCTCGTGCGGTACGGCGGGAGGTGATACGGGTTTTCCAGATCCGGGGGCAGCTCGACCTCGTGGAACGCCGACACATCCAGCGCCGGCTCGGGATCCGCGAACGTGCGCAGCACCGGGATCTCCGCCTCCAGATGCGCGTGCAGCGAGAGGAAGTGGCTCAGCTCCTGCCAGCCGCCGCCGACGCGGACCATCACGTGGTTGCGGACCAGGCGGCACAGGTATGCGCGCGCTGCGACGTTTCCGAAGTGGTAGCGGCCGGCCGTCGCCGCGGGCCCACCACCGATGCGGACGCCACCGCGGGTCGCCACTTCCCGCCGCACCCGCAGATTCAGCGCGCTGCTGTTGACGATCTCGGCCACTTTTACGTCCAGCGCATTCGTCGGATCCGGCGTGTAGTGGCTCAGCTTCCGGACAAAGAGGCGCGACTTGAGCCCGGCGGCGGCGTCGGCATCAAGCGTCGGGTGGGCGGCGGCGTCGGCGCCGTCCGCCAAGCGGTCCAAGACGGCGTCGGCGTCGGCGGCCATGCTCGCGGACGACGCGACCATGTCCACGCTCGCGCTGCGACCCAAGCCGATCGGCCGCGTGGACCGGGTCGCGAGCGAGGACGCCGGCGAAGACGCGGGCGACATCGCCAACGGCGCGGCCGATACGGAGGCGGCGGAAGCGGCAACGGAGGCGGCACGAGGGGTGGACGCGGGGCGCATGCCGCCGGCGGCCATCGCCATGGGTCCCATCCCCGAGCCGACCATCGACGAGGCGGCCGGCGCCGGTGCCGCCGTTCCTGCCCCGTGCACGTGGAGCCCCAGCGAGGCGCTCGAGCGCGATTGCAGCCGCTCCGAGACCATGCGGCCCTTCCAGCGCCGGAGCTCGGCCCAGCGCTGCTCCAAGTCCTGATAGACCGGGCGCTCGTCGGCCGCGGCGGCCGCCGCTGAGGCGTTAGGGTCGGCCACCATGATGTCGAGGCTGCCGCGGTACCGCGCCAGCAGATCTGTCACGGTGGCTTGGGCCTTCTGGAATCGGGTCTCCATCAGGTGCAGCTCGTTGCCGCGTGCGCGGCGCTGCCGCGCCAGCATCGTGGGCGGCCGAGCACCGCGGCTGTTCACGGTCCCGACGGCGGCAGCGGCGGCAGCTTCATCGTCTTCATCCTGTCCAGGGCCGGAGTCGAGCCCGGTGCCCGCGTTGAGATCATGAGCCTTGCGAGAAAATCGATCGCGATTCAGCTGGTCCAGCAGCCGATGCAGCGCAGCGCGGTACCGGACCCAGCGGCGGCGGTGGACGTCGGGCGTGACAGCCGACTGCAGCGGCTCCACGTCCAGCAGGAGCTTGGCGGCGCGGGTCTCGATGCCGGTGACTTTGGTAATCAGCATCGGGCCGGGATGCCGCGTCTGCCAGTGGGTCTGCAGGGCATGCCGCACGGCCGGCAGTTCCTCCATGCATAGCGTGTGCAACTGGGCTTCCATGTCGGCAAGCGTCGCGACGGGGTCAGCCTGGTCGGTGCCGGCCGCGCCATCGTCGCCGTCGACCTCGGGCGACGGTTGCCACACCGAGCCGAACGCGATCTGCGCCTTCGCGCCGCGGGCATCGGCATCGGCTTGGACCCGTCGCGCGCGCACCAAGCGGCCGTAGCTCGCGCGGCAGGCCGTGACGGTCTGCTGCGCCACGTTGATACGCTGGGCCAGCGCGCGCTGCGCAGCGAGCGAGCCCATGTCCGAGTCGACGCCGAGCGCGTCGCGCAGCTGCGCCGTCAGATCGGCATAGGCCTGTTCGGCATCGGCGCGCCAGGCTTGCACGCGCTCGAGCGCATCGTCGAGCCGCGGCAGCGTGGTCTCGGCATGCGCTGGCAGATCCGCGAGACAAGCGGCACGGCGCGCCTCGAAACGCTTGAGCAGGTCGGCCGCCGCCGCGTCGAGCTGCGCCACGAGCGGCGCAAAGCTCAGGACCTGGTCTTCCAGGTGGCTCAGCTGCTGGTGCGCCGCGAGCACGGCGCCGACGTCCTTGCTCTGGGCATACGCGTCGACGAGTGATGCGCGCGTGGTTTGGGCGTCCGCGACGTGCTGGAGCACGGCCCGCGCAGCATCAGCGACGACGAGTGACTGCGCCACCGTCTGCAGGCGCGCTTGCTCGGCGGCCAGCGCCGTCTCCACGCGGTCAACCACACGCTGCATGGTCCGCGGCAGTGTCGCCACGCGCGGCCGCACCGCGGCCGCCAGCTCGGCATCCAGAGCATCGGTCCGCATCTGCGCCACGTGCAGGGTGGCCTGCGAGTCGCGATACGCCTGCGGCCACGCGGCGTCCAGCGGCGGCACGAGGCACATCGTCCACCCGGTCGCGGCCGCGGCCTGCGCCGTCTCGTCGAGACCGCTGCGCTGCGCCTCCAGCCATGCGCGCAGGGCCATGAGGTCGCGTTCGCGCTGTGTGCGCTGCTCAGCCTGGGCCAGCAGGGTGCGGAGCCAGGCGCACGCCGTTCGCGCCGCCGCGAGCTGTGCCGCCAGCGTCTGCGTGTTCGCGGCAGCGTTCACGAGCGCGATGGGCGCCTGCGCGACGACGCGGCGCAACCGCTCCGACCACGGCTGCAGCGACGCCGGCAGCGCGCTGGACGCCACGGCGTCGCCACCGTCGTCCACGAGCGCCAGCAGCGTGTCAACGAGTGACGGCGCCACCGACGACGGGACGGCGCCGGCGTCGTGGTCCTGCATCGCTTGGGCGAGCACATCCAGCTTCTGCTCAAACCGCTCGACTTCGCGCCCGATTGACGCCATCACGCCGGGGTCGAGCGGCGGCGGCGGTGCGCACTGATCGCCCTCCGCGACGCGGTCCGCATGGGCGGCATCCGCATTAGCGTGGCCGTCAGCCGTCGGGTCGGCGATGGTCTCGCCGCCGTCGCCACCGCCATCAGGTTCCGGGCACGCGGGGCGATAGTACACAGGCTGCGTTCCGAGGTCGGCCTGTACATGGCGGACATACTTGTCGATCTGCTGGGTATACGCGGCGAGCACCGTGAGCCAGCGGGAGGCCGTGGCGGCGTTATCGACCGAGGCCTTTTCGCAAGCCGCAAATCGCAGCACGCGCGCGAGCTTGCCGTGCGACTGCTGCAGGCAGGTGTCCAGCACGTGGATAAGCCGGGCATGGGCGTCAGCGGCGGGACCCTGAGGAGTCGGGCAGGGGCACGCCGCGTCCGTGGCGTCGGCGGCGTCGGGACCGAGGTCGTGCATGCCCATGAAGCAGGCTCGCGATGTCGAGAGGATTTTGGTGTACGTATCGTGAAGTTCGTGCAGATCAAGCCGCAGGTCGGCGCGGAGCACGCTCGCGGTGCGTCCGGTCTGCTGCACCCATCCCATGACTTTCTCGCGCTCACGGCCGGCGGCGGCGTTTGCCGCCGTTGCCGCACGGGCTGCCGTCCCTGAGCCGCTTGGGACGGCGGCGCTGTCGGCGGCGGCGGCGGTCGTGATGCGGCAGAAGGCCGTGACGCCGAAGAGCCGCTCCGAGAGCGCCTCCTCCAAGGTATACAAATGCTCGTTGAGTCGCTCTGAGATGTGTGCGAAGGTGAGCAGATAGTCACAGAGCAGATCGAAGAGGGACCGCCGGTCGCGGACCTGGGCGGCCAGCTGCTGCCAGAGCCCGCGGCACGTCACCGAGAGCGGCTCGAGCGACTGCGTCAGGAGGTGGCGGTCAGCCTCGAGGCCGGGGTACGCGTCCTCGGCGGCAGCGATGGCGGCCAGGTCCCGCTGGATGTGGTGCGCGTCGCGCTCCAGCTGCACCAGCGCCGTCTGCCACAGCGCTGCCGTCGTTTCCCAGTCGCCGAGGCAGTCCTGGATCACGAGCGGCAGTAGGCGCAGGTTCTTTTCGGGCACGACCGGCGGCGGCATCGTTGCTACGCCGGCGGCGCCGGCCACGGCGCTTGCTCGTCCGCCGGCGTACGGCACGGCGGAGACGGCGCGGACCGGCATCGCGTCGCCGAGCATTGGCGTCTCGCTACGGGCGACGGGGCTTGGCGACCCGTCGGTCTGCGACTCCGACGCCGACCCCGAAGCGGCGATGGACAGCGGCGGAGACGGTGCATAAGCCGAGGATGGACCGAGTCGCGACGGGCGCCGCCGCATCTGATGCCGCGGCGTCGGGCGGTCGGCATGGAGGCTTCGCCGGCGTCCGTGAGCGGTGGCGGCGGCAAGCGGCGCCGCGGACCCCGTAGCGGCCGTCGCGTGGGCATGCACCCACGCCGGCAACAGCTTGATCATGAATGGCACGATCGTGGTCGTCAACCAAGCGCCCGAGGTCATTTCGCCGACGGCCGTATGCAGCGACGGCCCTACGACCAGCACGCGAGACAGCACCCACGAACAGACCTGCATCTGCAGCTCCGAGCGCGAACGACTCAGCGCCATGCGCGCGTTGAGGCGGCGCCAGTCTGGCTCGAGCGACGGCGGCAGCGGATCCGCCGCTGTCGTCGTCGTCATCGTTTCGGGCGCCGATGACGGCTCCTGCTGCTGCATCGCGGCCTCGAGCTCGGCGCGAAGCCGCTTCACACCTTCGAACGCGGGCGTGTACCGCTCGACGCTCTTCACGGCTGCGTCCAGACTGTGGTGCTGCTCGATGGCTTGCTTCTGAAGCTGATGCAGCAGCTGTAGCGTCTTGTCATTCGAAAATTCAGACGGCGTCGTTGCCGCTGCCGCCGCTGTCGATGACGCTGCGCTGCCGTCGCCAAGGGCCATCGTGGCCGTCGGATGCGCCGAGCACATATCGGTGATCCGCTCGACCAGCTCTTTGGCCTGGTTGGTCAAGGTGTTCTCGATGAACGCGAGCTCGGTGCTGCGGTCGGCGAGCCAGTGGCGTAGCACGGCGTCCTGGGCGCGCAGCGTCGCGCGGCGACGGTCGGTCTGGGCCTGGCGGGTGACCTGCGCCTGCGCGGCTCGGACGGCCGATGTCGCGGCGTCGACGAGTGCCGAGGCCTGCGCCACGAGCGACGCCACCACGGGCGCCGCGGCGTCCGTGTTCTCGGCGGCATGGGCGTGCAACGCCGCGAGCGCGGCGCCCATCGCGCCATCGATCTGTTCGGTCTGCAGCTGGAACAGGCGCGTCTCGGTTTCGCTCAAAGTCTCGGTCGAGGCAGCGCCCACCGCTGATGACGCCGCCGCCAGCACCGTTGCCGTTGCACCCGCCGTGTGCAGCAGGCCGTCAAGCGTCTCGATAATCTGACAGAACGTCGTCGCCGACGCCGTCAGTTTCAGATGGTGGGTCTGAACCATGTGCTTGCTGGAGGCCAGCGTCTGCACGACGTGCTGTATTTCGGCATGGCGATCGATGCTTTCGTTACCGTCGCAGCTGCCGTCACAGTCACCGTCGTGCTCGTGGCCGCCGCAAGCGGTGGCATCGCCATTCATCGACGCGTTTTCCCCCGCGCCGGAGGCGGCGCCGTGTCCGACCTCCCCGGCAGCGGCGGCGCCGACCATGTGGTCGAGACTAGCATCCCCATCGAGGAACGCGGTACGGCTGCGGGTCTGCCACTGCCGTAAGACGTGTTGAACCTGCTCTGTGACATCGTCAAAAGCATCGGTATCGTCCTGAACGGTCTGCACGAGCTGGGCGAGGTCGGCGCCGTGGGTGGCGAGCGCCGCGGCGCCCTCAGTGAGCGGCGCGGCGTCGCGAACGCCGTTGGCCGTGGCGGCGCGCAGCGTCTGCAGAGTCGCGCGGGCCGTCGTCTCGAGTGTCGCTTTGCTCACGAGCAGGCACGCCTGCGTCTGCTTCGTGACGGTGTCGCGATGGCATGCGGCGAGACGGCCCACGAGCGCGGCGCCATCGGCCTCGACGGTGGCCCGCAGGCTCAGCACGGTGTCCTGCACGTCAGCCGCGAGCTGCTGGACCGGCGCGTCGTCCAGCCCATCCACGGTATGCTGCAGCGTCAGGTTGAGGTTCTCGAGCGCATAGACGCGCTCGGCAATATAGCGCGCGCGCTCGCTCTGCACCATGAGCGGGTGTGTCCGAGAGAGGGCAGCCATATGAGCGGTGGTGCCGGTGGCGGCGTCGGCATCGACGTCGGTGGCGCCGCGGCCGTCGGCGTCGCGCATCACGGCGGCCCAGTCCTGGCTGATCTCGGCGGCTTCGGCGAGAATCATGCGTCCCGGCCGCGCGACTTCTTCGAGGACGCGCATGGCGAACACGATCTGGTCGGCGCAGGTGTCGAGCGCCTCGCGCGCCGCGTCCTCGGCCGCGCGGATCTGGAGCACGACCTGGCGCGTCGCGAGCAGCACCGGCTTGTGGCGCGCGAGTAGCGGGAACAGCTGGTCGACGGTGGCGCGGAGCGCGACGTCGCGGGCGACGCGCTCGGGCGCCTCGGCCGCCGCGTCCAGGGCCTGCACCGCGGCGTGTGCGGCCTGGAGCGTCGCGAGCGACGCCGACGGGTCGACCCCGGAGACCGGCATGAGCGCTGCCGTCGCCGCCCGCTGCGCATGCACGATGCTCAGCCACGCGTCGCTCTGCTCCCGGAACACCCGCAGCTGCCGGCTCAGCAGCAGCAGCTGCCGCGCACGCTCGCCCACGGACGCTGTCGCCTGCGTCAGCCGCTCCACTGCGTTCAGCACCTGCTCCGGGTGCGCATGCAGCGCGAGCACCGGCTCCAGCTGCGTCAGCACCTCGGCGGCCTGCGCTTGGACGGCGTCGTGGCGCGCGTGTACTTCCGTCACGGCGTCCGCGTGCGCCGCCCCATCGGTCGCGGTCGGGCTGACCCGCGCTTCCAGCGCCGCGAGCGCCTGCGTCGTGCGGCCGAGATGGCCGTCCCAGACGGCCACGAGCGCGTCCACGAGAACGCCGCAGCGCTGCTGGTCAGCGGCGGCGTGCGCGGCCACCCGGCGCTCGAGCATCGCGCCGATCCACGCGATCCACGCGATCCACGCCGTGTCCGCCGCGGGCGGCCCCGTCCCGCTCGGTGGCGCCTCCGTCAGCGACGCGGCAACTGCCTCCCACGTCGCCATGAGCGGCGCCGCGTGCGTCTGGCCGTTCACCATCGCCGTCCATTGCGCACCGATCCGTGTCAAGGCTGCGGCGGCGTCAGGAGGGCCGGCGCTGGCCTCGGTGCCCGTATGGCTGGTCGGCACAGCCGCAGACGCAGGAGCCGTCGCAGTCGCAGCGGCGTCGGCGTCGGCGTCGGCGTCGGCGGCCGCCGGGACGGCGGCAAGGCGCGCCGCGACGTCCGGGTGTTCAGCCAACGCGTCCAGCACACGTTGCCGCTGCGCGACGGCGTGTCGGTAAGGCGCCTCGATGCGCGTGACCCACAGCTCGCGGTACGCGTCGGCGACGGCCCCGGCGACGGCCGCGTAGGGGGCGTCGGGACCGCCGTCCGCTGCCGCGGCGTGGCGCGTGTTAGCCTGCTGTTGCTGCGTCCGCTGCGCGACCGTCGTGAGCCGCGCGCCCCACAGCGCCATCGGATCGGCGGCGTCGGCGGCGTCGGCCGCGGACGCGTCGGCCGGCGGCTCCAGCAGCTGCGCCGTCTCTTCCAGCCACTGCTGCATCGCGGTTGCTTCGCTCACGTAGTCGTCGCGGCGCGCTAGCAGACTCTCGGCCTCGTGGACCGTCTCCCGCCAGTTACCGCTATCGCGAGGCCCGTCGCGGGCGCGGTCGGCATCCTCCGTGTTCGTGGAAGACGCTGCGGACGCCGCGGACGTATCCCAGGGCGACGGGCCGCCGTCGAGGTCATCGAGCAGGTCCGCATTCTCGTCGAGAAACGCGCTGAGCCGCGTGTGGTGCGTCGCCACGTCCGACAGCGTCCTGGTCATCTGCGCGACGTCCGTTTCGCGGCGAATGGCGTGCAGGCTCTGGCGGAGGGCACGGTGCAGCGTGATCACGGTCGTGCGCTTGATGCGGATCTGCTGCTGCTGCCGCGTCTGAATGGTCCAGTCATAGCGTTGCTGCAACGCCCGTAGTACCCCCTCGACCGTCCGCAGATGGGTCTTGACGCCGCTGGTGCTGTCGTGGCCTTCTGGCCACGACGCGGCCTCCACGGCCGCCGTCACTTGTGCGTGGTCGGCAAGGAGCCCGTCCAGCCGCGCACGGAGGCGCGAGCCGTCCTCTGCAGGCGCCGCCGAGGCGGCCCCGGTCCCCGTACCGGTACCAGCGTCACGGTGGTGAACGTCGACCTCCATCTGGGCCTGCTGCTTCAGCACGGTTTCGTAGAGTGGATGCAGGGTCTCCAGCACGCGCAGCGCCGCCCTGAACCGGCGCTCCGTGGCCTCCTGCTGCACCGTCCAAGCCTGCCACACCGCCGCCGTCGCAGCAGCCATGGCTCGGAGGCGGTGGGGGAGGCCCGTGGCGCCCGCTGAGTTGGTGGCGTTGGTGTCGATGTCGGTGTCGGTGGCGTTGGCGCGATCGACGTGCGCACAGAGACGGGCGTGGTGTCCGTGCCACGCGCGCAGCAGCGCGGCGCGCGAGGCGAGAGCGCCCTGGTAATCGTGGAGCGCGTCGCGCGCGACCGCCAGCGCTGCGGCGCGCGCCGCGGACGACGCGGCCGGATCGAAGGCGGGCGCCGTCGCGGTCAGCACGGCGTCGAGGGCGCCGTCGAGGTCACGCGCTTCCGCCGCCTGCGCGAGCTGCGTGAACGGCGCCATCACTTCGCTGAGGCGCGCGATCGTCGTCAGGAGGTCTTGAGCCGTGTGCTGCGTGAGCGCCGCCGTCGTCTCGAACGCCACCAGATCCTCATGGACGGTCGTCGTCGTCATCGCCGCCGCCGCCGCCGCCGTGGCGGGCGTGGCCGAGAGCAGAGCTTCGGGCGCGTGGCGGCAAACGGCGAGGGCGTCCACGAGCCGCGTGACGGCGCGCCGCGCCGCGTCCAGCTGCTCGGCAATCTCGGCCAGCCGCGGCAGGACCCGATCCGAGTGGCTGAGCACAAAGACCTGCACGACGTCGCTCAGGTCGGCCCGGCGCTGCTCAATCTGCGAGTCGTGGGTTGCGAGCTCGGCCGCCGCCGCCGCCACGAGGCCGCGGAGATGGCCGCTGAGTGTCGAGACGGCCGCGGACACGGCGTCACACGTCGCCTGGACGAAGGCGCGGCCCTCGGGTTCGAGCTGCGCCACGAGCGCGGCGTCGGCCACGGCGTCGTCCGTGGCGTCGTCCGTGGCGCTGTCCGTCTCGGCGGCCGTCACGCGGCGCAGCAGGGCCGCCACGTGCGTTTGACCGGTGAGGAGGGCAAGGACGGTGTCGTGGGGCCAGGCGACGGCGGCCGTCTCCAGTGTCAGCGGCCGCAGAGGCTCGACCCCGGCGATCTGCTCCAGGGCGGCGCGGCACGGCGACACGACGGCCGCCAGCACGGCGTCGCACTGGGCGTAGTAGGCGGCGGCGGCGGCCTGGGCCGCGCGGGCGCGGGCATGGGCGGCACGCAGGGCGGCGCCGAGCCGGGCCGCGAGCGCCACGACGGGTGCCACGGCGGCGCGGTCGTCGGGGCCGAACGCCGCGAACGGCTCCCGCGCGAGATCGAGATCATCGGAGCCGTCCGGACCTAGCGCGGGCGCGGGCGGGGCCGCCGTCCACTGCTGCGCCATGCGGGCAAACACGGCCTCCGGTGTCGCGTCAGCAGTCCAGAGTCGCGTGGCGCAGAACGCCGTGTAGAAGGTATGGGAACGGGCCGCGTCGGCGTGCTGTGTCACGATGCGGCGGACGGCATCCTTCGCCACGGCGAGAGCGTCGACGAGCCGCTGCGCCTGGAGGACGGCGGTCATGGCGCGCTGGACCCCGGCATCTGCCGCGGCCGTGGCGTCCTGGATCGGGGCGTCGACCATCGCTTCGACGGGCCACGCGTCGTCGTGCAGATCGAAGTGGTCACGCGAGCCAAGGTGCTGCTCGCGCCACGTCTGCGCCACCATCGACGAGAACCGTGGCCACGGCTGCGCCGCGGTCGTCATGACGGCGGCGGAGGCCGCCGAAGCCGCCGTCAGGCCTGCGAGCGAGGTCGTGCTGCGACGGTGCTGCTTCGTCAAGAGCAGCCGGCTGGCCTTGATGGCATGAACGCGCCGCACATAGTCGTCGGCCTCGAGGGCCGCGCACAGCTGCTCGGCGGCGGCCACGGCGCCCTCGATCTCCGTATCGCTGTTGGCGGCGGCGTCGACGACGGCGGCGGCCTGGCACGCGGCGCGGATGGCGGTATGGATGGCGTCCAAGTCGGCGCACGTCGCATCCAGGTGAGCCGAGGCGTCGACGGCTTTGCGCCATGCCTGCGAGCGCGCATGGAAGACGTCGCGCCACTGCTGGATGGTGGTCGAGATGTCGGCGAGCATGGCCGCGAGCGCGACCGGCAGATGCGTGCGGCCGTTGACGGTGACCATCAGATCCGTCTCGAGCGTGTCGCAGGTCTGGCAGTAAGCGAGCAGCGCGGCGGGCGACTGCGGCGCCAGCTGCGGCGCCAGCAGGCCCTTCAGCCGCCGCGGCAGGTGCAGCAGGATGCCGTCCTGCTGGGCCGCCCGCGCCTCATACGCCTCCAGCGCCGTCTCGAGCTGCGGGACCTGTTGCGCCACGCGCGCCATGGCCTCGTCCATCAGCGTGCCCGGCGCCCCGGCCACCTGCGACTGCGCGATCATGGCGGTGAGCCGATCCTCCGACGCCGCGGTCGGCGCCGCGGCCGCGGACGACTGGCGATCGGCCAGTGGCTGGAAGAGCGTGGCTAGCACGTGGTGCCAGCGGTCCTCAAACGTGCGACGGACCTCGGGCGTCATCATGGCGAGCGCGGCGGCCGCGGCCGAGCCGTGGCGCTGGGCGCCCGGGAACGCGGCGCGCTGCTGCGCCACGTGGTCGGAGGTGGCGTGGCGCCGCGCGTCGGCGGCGTCGGGCACAAAGAGGGCCACGTGTTGCTGCAGCGCGGTGGACGCGTCGCGCAGCGCGCGGTACGGCGGGTCGTAGACGTCGTGGAACGCGTCGGTAGCGGCGACGAGCGTCTCGACGTCCACGGCCGGCTCGTCGCTGTCCGCGTCCGCATCGCCGTCGGTGCCGCCCCGCGCAGGAATGTCGCGGCGCCGGGCGCCGGCGTCGGTATACTGGGCAAGATGGTCGCGCAGCCGCGTGACGCGCGGCATCATGGTCGACTGGAGCCGGTCGTTAGTCCGCACCAACACATGGTGGAGGATGACGGCCTGGTTGGCCATGGTGCCGGGCATGAACATGAACGGGTGCGCTGCCGCGGGGGCCGACGCCGCTGGGACAATAACGCCCTGGGAGGGTGAGGCCTGAGTATGGGTGGCAGAGGCGGCGGCGGCCGACAGCGAGGACGGGGACGTGGATGGGGGGTCGGCTGCCGAGAACCGCGGATCCAGGACAACGTTGAAGGCCGAAAGCAGGCCGCGGATCTTGGCCTGGGTGGCGGCGATCGGGTCGAGGGTCAGCGACTGGACACGGTGGACGAACTGGCGGATGGGCGGGTGGCACGTGCTGGCGGTGACGGGGCGGCGCTGGCGGGCGGCGTCCTGGACGACAGCGGCAAGCTCTGGCAGCGCCGCGTGGAGCAGAGAGCCGAGGGTCGTGAGCTGGACATGCATCCAGCGCTGCTCGCGCGCTGCCTGCTGGAACGCGCGGTGAGCAGCGTCCATGGCCTCGAGCTCGCCGTCGGCCTCGGTGAGCGCCGTCTGCCACAGCGCGAGCTGTGCCGCGAGCCGCGTCACCTCCGACCGGTCGCGGGCTGCCGCCGTTTCAAGGGTCGACGTCGCGGCGCCGGCGGCGCCGGCGGCGGGAGCGGCGGGAGCGGCGGCCCCGGTGGCGGCGTCGGCGTCGGCGTCGGCGTCCTCGCCGGCGTCCATGCCGAGCCAGGCGGCAATGTCCGCCAGCCGCGTCTCCCAGTGTTGGGCCCAGTCCAGATAGCTGTGCCAGCAGCGGAGCGTGGGCGCCCACAGCGTCGTGCGGAAGTGGCGGACGCCCTGGACGATCTCGGCGTGCTGCGCCACGTAGCCGGCGCGGTCGTCGGGCGCGGCTTCAGTGGCGATGCGCGTCTGCAGCGCCGACAGCGCGTACTCGAAAGCGGCGACCTCCTTCTCGAGACGGGCGCTGTGCTCGGCCACGTTCAAGCGGAGCTGAAAGAGCGTCACGTGGCGGTCAAACAGCAGCGCCTCGAGGGCGCGGCCCCACGCCGAGCCGCCCTCGGCCGCCAGGATGGCTTCCTTGGCCGGCACGGGCGACGTGACGCACGAGACCGTCTGGAGGGTCGTCATGAAGCGGATCAGGGAGAAGCGCGTCTGCCCGCTCCACGTCTGCCAGCGCCGCGTGTAGCTCCGCATACTGCTGGCGAGATCCATATCGTGGTCCGGCAGCAGCAGCCGTTGATGGGGCGACATGGACATGGCGACCACCAGCGACGACGACGACGACGACGACGACGACGACGTTGTCGTGACGGTCGTGGTTGTCGTGGTTGTTTTGGACGGTGCCGTCGGACGATCGCGCGAGACGGACCCGGCGGCAACGGTGGCAGCGGCCTCCCGCGCGCCCGGGGCGAAGGCCGGCAGACCGTCGCGGCCCCGCCGCGAGATGAAGCAGTCGTCGGGGAACGGCGCGCGGTCGCGCAGCGCCCAGTAGACCTCGCTCAGGTAGGTCATGACGATCATCTCGTCGGGCTCGCCAACGCCGGCGATGTCCGCCGGGTCGATGAGGGGCGGGACGCCGATGGCGCGCTGGAGCAGCGCGAACGCGTCGGCGAGCAGGGTCTCGCGGACGGCGCCGCCGCCGGCGCGCAGCCGCGCGGCGACCGCCGCCGCCGCCGCCGTCCGCAGGTCGTCCCGCAGGTACGCGTCGAACGCCGGCAGCGCCGCGGCGTCCGCGAAGTGCGCCAGCGCCATGAAGCAGCGGCCGTCCTGCCACGCCGTCCCGAAGTTGGCGGGCACCGGGATGCGGCCCGTGGCGCCGTACGGCCGCAGGCGGTGCTGGCACCACGCCAGCAGCGCCTCCTTCGCCGTGCGGCCCAGGCTCGGCCCGCGGGCCGGCGTCGCCGTCGGCGGGCCGGTCGCGCTCGACCATCGGGTGGGCGGCGTGAGCGGCGTGGCCGAGGCGGCCGCTGCTGCCGAGGCCATGAGCGATGGCGACGCGGGCGGCGACGCGTGGCGGGCCTGCGAAGCGCGGGCGGCGTCGGCGGGCGTCGGGGAGGGCGTGGGCCAGGCGGAGGTCGGCGGGCGGGCCGCGGCCCTGGGCGGCGCGGCGGCGGCCGGCGTCTTGACCGTGATGGCCGCGAGGCGGTACCGCAAGATCAAGAGCCAGAGCAGCCCCATTGTCAGCTTCAGATTGCCGTCCACGATGTCCTCGCTGCCGATGTTGCTCAGCGGATCTCCCAGCCGCTCCCGCAAGAACTTGAGGCACGTGTCGACGTTCGCCAGCTTGTGGATCCGCATAAGACCGCTCGCGCTCGCGGCAGCGCTCTCGCTGGCGCTGCTGCTGCTGCTGCTGCTGCTGCTGCTGCTGCTGCTGCCGTCGCCGCCGCCGAGCGTGATATGCGAGATCCGCCGCGCCGTGTATCGCCGCGGATGGACAAACGTGCCGGTCTTTTCGATTTCGGAGCCGAGGCGGCGCAGCGTCCGGAGTGCGCCTTCGTGGCTGCCGTGGCTGCCCATCTGGCGCAAGGAGCCCTCGAGGGGCGGCAGCGGCTCGCCGCTCAGACTCTGCAGCAGCTGCGCGAGCACGGTGCCGTCCGTGAGGTCGGTGCGGAGGTCCTGCACGGCGGGGGGCAGTCCTGCCTTCGCGAGCTGCGTGTTGCACCACCGCGTGAACGTGCGCTGCTGCGCGATCAGCAGCCGCGCGCGCAGCGTCTGGATTCGGTGGTCCACCCGAGTCCTGGCCGTCACGCCGGACGCCATGGTGGAGGCCGCCGCCGCCGACGTGGACGACGAGAGGGACGACCGCGGCGCGGGCGCGCCCGTGGCGCCGCCGGCGTCCATGGACGTGGCCATGGCGCCTCGTGACGCGGGCCGGGGCTCGCTGCCACCGTCCGAGAAGTGTTGCATGAGCGACCGGTGGCCCCCCGAGGGCGTGCGTCCTAGGTGCGGCGCGGCGCCGCCGGTCAGGGCAGCGGCGGCGAGGGCGCCGCCGCCGGCAGCGGCGGCGGCGGCGGCACTCGGGGTCGTGCTCGTGCGGCGCGCATCAGCGTGGGCGGCAGCGTTGTCGTGGTCGCTGGAGCGCCGCGCTTTGCCCAGCAGCCACGACATGGTGGATCGACCGTCACGGGGGGATGCGCGGACACACGCGGTGGCGGAAGGCGCGTCGGAATCCGCGGCAGAAGGATGGGGAAGCGGCGATGCGTCGGGTCGCGCCGGGGGATGGGTGGAGGCGGTCTGAAGTCGCCGATGGGCATCTGATCGCGCGTGCGATGCGTGGTCTCCGACGCCTGGGAGGATGAAGAGCGCCGGACGGAGAAGCGAGGTCTGGCTGGCGCCCGCTGATTGGCTGGTATGAGCGGATCGCCTGAACGCGATGATCGGCACGGAGGCGACGGGTATGAACCAGCGCGACGGCGACGGCGACGAGGACGGCGATGGCGACGGGAGCAGTGGGCCGTCGGCGGGGTCAGGATGACTGCCGTCGGCATGCCCGAGGTGGGCGGTCGCTGCCGAGCGTGCCAGCACCCTGGGTGGTGGAGGATCGAGCGGCCGGCGGCCCATGAGGCAGCGCTCGACGCCGCGCCCGTGTCTGATCGGAGCCTCTCGCCCGCATGCGGCGGCGGCGGCGGCGGCGGCGCCGTGATGACGGCCAGCCGATTGACAGGATCCGGGGCTCGTTCCGCCGCGGATCCTGTCCGGCCGGCGCCCGCCGTGGGCGCCGTGGGCGCCGTGGGAGCGCCCGTGGGAGCGCCCGTGGGCGTCGTGTGGCCGTCGTGTGGCCGTCCGGGCGTATGGACCCCCGACCAGCGCCGCCGTGGCGGAGCTTCGGTGCGACCGGCGCCGCCGTGGCGGAGCGTTGGTGCGACCGGCGCCCCACGCGACACGGGAACCGACCGGCCCGGCGAATGCGGTGCTGGCGTGGGCGGCGGCGGCGGCGTCCGCCGGCGTCCGACGACGGCGTCCGACGGCGGCGTCCGACGGCGGCGTCCGACGGCGGACCTGCAGGTCCCGCCGTTCATGGCGCCCGTGGCGCAGTGGGAAACCACGGCGCTGGCCGCCGCCGCGCCGATCCTCCGCCCGTCGTCGTCCGAGCTCTGACGACGGCCTCCGATATCAGCATGGAGCCGTTCCCACAGCGCATCCGCCGCGGGCCGACAGATGGGCTCCAGCCATGGTTCACGGTCCATGGGCCATGGGCCACGGGCCACGGGCCACGGGCCACGGGCCACGGGCCACGAGCGCCATGATCCGAGGCCCACCAACAGGTCTCCTGGCGTGGAGGCCTGCGCGTCTCCTGGCGAGACTCCTGGCATCCCCGCAACGAGGCGGTGACGCGTCGCGCTGACACGTGCATCGGCCCGCATGCGCGAGACGATGCGGCGACGGTCGGCCGATGGAACCCGTCAGCACGTTGCCGCGAATGCCGTCGTCCACGTGGCTCCAACGACCCGCGGTGCTGGATGGGCCGACGGAGGCGAGAGCGTGCTCAGGGCATGCTCAGCCCGCGGCAGCGACCGCTCGTCGATGATGCGGCTGGGGGGCAAGGGGCAGAGCCATCGCGAACGCCGAGCATCGCCTCGTGCCGTGCATCGTCACGACCGTATGCATCGCGCGATGTCCCGCTGGCCATGATGATCGGCGCCATCGCACGGCAGGACCGAATGACCTGCGGGGCGGCCGAGGCGCGGTCATCGCGAGACATCGGTCGGATCCATGTGTCGCACGCGTTGCACCACGTGATGCACCACCGCCGTGCTCGCATCGCAACCTCGCATCAGACCTTGCCCGTGGCCATCACCCCGGTGAGCCTTGCTCGCTCGCTCGCTCGCTCGTCCTCGGTCCGCTGTTGCTTCAGCCTTCAGCCGGTTCCGACACGGGTGCGGGAGCCGTGGCCGTGGTCGAGGGCCCTTCTCCGTTGCGAAGCCGGACGACGGAGCCGCCGCCGCCGCCGCCGCCGCCGCCACCGCCACCGCCCCTGGCCATCCCGGCCGCCGCCGCCCGTGCCGCGCCGCCCGCCACCGCCACCCGCCATCCGCCACGCCGCGATCCGCGCCGAGCGCTCCAGCACGCCGCCGGGGCGTCCGGCCGAGCATACCGCGTGATCCGAGACGGCTCCACATGACGTGCCACGCCTCTGGCGCGCCTCTGTCCCCTCCGGGCCCGAGCCACAGCCACGGCGACGGCGCCGGCGACGGCCGCGGCCACGGCCACGACGTGCATGCCGACGCGCTGGCCGCCCCGCGCTTCGGATCCTCCGGGTCCCGTCGTTGCCGCGCCCGCGATCTTGCCGACGCCGACGCCGACGCCGCCGACGCCGCGTCTCGCTCGCGATATAAGTCGGCCCGAGCCGATGCCACGCGGCCTCCTCACACGGCCGCGCGACCGCCGCCATCCTGCCCGCCTTACTGCCCGGTACAAGCATTCCGCTTGTACCTCTGCGTCCCACGGCCGCTGCCGCGCCTGCCGCTGTCCCGCCACCCCGATCTGGACACACGCCAGCCTCCCGCACGCCCCCCTTGGCCGATCCGGACGCGCCGAGAACGCCTGCCACCCCGCGCGATCCCACGCGTTCTCCGACGGCTGCCGCCACGTTCCCGGCTGCCGCCCGCCGTGCCTCGCGCCGCGCCACCACGACCTCCGAACCGCCCGCGACCGCGTCGCGATCGCTGGCCTGGCTCGCGCAGACGCTCCGCCGTCTGAGCCCCTTCGACGCCCACGCGACGCCCGCGCCGTCCGCGACGCCCTCGCCTTCGCCGCCGCCCGCCAGCTGGTTCCCGCTCACGGTCCTCGCGAGCACCGTCGCGTACACGCCCGTCGCAACCGCCGCTCGCGTCCCGCGTCCCGCGGCCGCTGCCGCCGCCGCCGCCGGCCTCGCCGCGTGGTCGCCGACGAAGCCGTGCCCGCCGCCCGTCCGCCTGCGCCGCCCCTCGCGTCCGAACTCGAACTTCGATAGCGAGTCCGAGCCCGAGTCGCTTTCCGCGCGCTCGGACCGCCGTGGCCTCGCCCCCCGCGCCGCGAGCGACGACGGCGCCGATCCCACCACCAGCGAGAGCGACGGCAGTCTTGAGGCCGCGTCGGACTCGGACTCGGATGCGTCCGCGGAAGCACGCCGGGATTCCCGTCATCGCAAAGACCGCGTCCCGCTGGTGCATTCGCATCGGCGCCGTCGTCGGCATCGTCGCCACGACCCGGGCAAGCCGTGGTTTGTCGTGCACGCCGGGCACCGCGCCGCCGCCTCCGCCGCCGCCGCCGCTGATCCACCGGGCACACCCACCCCGACGTGGTCTGCCCCCACGCCTGCGACGCCATCGGCCTCCGCCCGCGCCCGCCGCGCCCGCTGCTGCCCCCCGCCTTCGGGCCCTCCCGCCGCGCCCCTCGTCGCGTCGAGCGACAGCGACGGCGACATGAAGTTCTCGCACTCGATTCAGCTCAACGCGGCGCCCGACTGGCAGGACCACTACCTGGCGTACGCGCAGCTCAAGAAGCTCGTGTACGTGATCGAGAAGGCCAAGCTCGGGCTCGCGCCGCTGCCGCCGACGTTCACGGTCGGCAACACCGTCGTCTTCCCCGCGTCCGCGGAGGACGCCGACACGCCCGGCTCTGCCGCCCATGCTTTCACGGCGTCCGCCCATGTCGGCGGCGGCACCGGCGGCAACGGCGGCGGCCACCGGCGGCAGCTGACGTCCGGCTCGACGGGCGGCGCGCCCGAGCCGCGCGCGCTCGAGGCCTCCTGGACCGAAAGCAACTTCGAGTCGACGAACGCGCTCATGCACCCCCCGATCTCCGACGAGGAAGCGTGCTACTTCTTTACCGCGGCGCTGATGGGCAACTTGGAGGTCGTGGCGCAGTTCTACGAGAACAAGTCCGCGGAGCTGCTCGACCAGCTCGAGGCGCTGAAGCAGCGGATCGGCGAGGCCGAGGCCCAAGCGAAGGCGGCGCTCACGTCGATCCCCATCGCCGGCTCGACCCGCGCGCCCGACGCGCCCGACAATGTCTGGAACACCGCGAGCATGCGCGCTGCGCGCGTCCTCTTTTCGAAGCAGTGCACGTCGCTGTTTATTTACCTCTCGGAGCTGAAGGACTACATCGATCTGAACAAGACGGGCGTCGTCAAGATCCTCAAAAAGTTCGACAAGGTCACCGGCTGCCAGATCCGCAATGCGTTCTTTGACACCGTCGTCAGCAAGCAGACGCCGTTCCCGCACGAGTACAAGCACCAGCTCGAGGCCGCGATCACCGAGCTCGTCGGCCTCGCGTCGCACATCACCGACCACGACCCCGATGTCACGCGCAATCTGCTCGCCCACCAGCTCCGCGACACCGTGGTCTGGGACCGCAACACCGTCTGGCGCGAGATGGTCCAGAAGGAGCGGTCGGCGGGCAACGAAGTCGACGTCGTCTCGGTGCAGCAGGCCCAGAAGGACCTTAATTCGCACGTGCTGACCTTCTTGTCGTGGCGGTATGAGCTGCCCGAATCCTTCCAGCTCGGCAGCCTCACCGTGCCGCTGCCGAGCCGCGCGGGATGGTCGCGCGTGTTCTTTACGCTTCTGGCGATCACCCTGTTTAGCGTGTTTGCGGGGCGCGACTGGCTCGGCGGGCGCGAGCAGAGCAACTGCATGGCCCTGCTCATCTTCGTGATCATCCTGTGGACGACCGAAGTGTTTCCCCTCTTTGTGACGGGCATGCTCGTGCCGTTCCTCGTCGTCACGCTCGGCGTGCTCCGCGAGAAGCAGGACGACGGCGCCTTCCGCCGTCTCGGCTCGGCCGAAGCGGCAAAGGCCGTCACGGGCTACATGTTCTCCCCGACGATCTTCCTCCTGCTCGGCAGCTTCAGTCTCGCCTCGGCGCTCAGCAAGCACAACATCGCCAAGGGCATCACGTCGATCGTGCTCCAGTGGGCCGCCGCGCCCTCCCGCGCGCCGCCCATCGGCTACCAGGCGAAGCCCTCGTGGTGGCAGCGCGTCCGCGGCGTCCTGTGCTTCTGGCAGCGCGGCCCGGCGTCGGCGTCAGCGTCAGCATCGGACGCGGCGGGCCAGGGCCGGCGCCGCCGCGGCGTCGGCGACGACGACGTGTACGACGCGACCGACGTGGCGCTCGCGGCGATGCCCCACGCGCCGTCAGGCAACGAGGGCAAGCTCGTGCTGCTGTCGGCCATCTTCATGACGACGATCGCATCCATGTTCATCTCGAACGTCGCGGCGCCCGTCGTGGTCTTTGGCGTCGTGACCCCGATCCTGCGTAATCTGCCCAGCCACTCGCCGTACGCGAAGGCCCTCGTGATCGGCGTGGCGCTCGCGGCCAACGTCGGCGGGATGGCGTCCCCGATCGCGAGCCCGCAGAACATCATCGCCATGAGCATTCTCAACCCGACGCCGTCCTGGTCTCAGTGGTTCCTGATCGCCGTCCCGCTCTTTGTCGTGTTCGACCTGCTGCTGTGGGTGCTGCTGCTGCTCGTCTTCAAGCCTCAGAACGTACCGATGCCGCCAGAGCTCTTGGGCACCGGGAAGTCTTACTTCCGGGAGCACCCACTCGACTTCCAGCAGTGCTTCATCATTTTCATCAGCCTGCTGACGATCGCGCTGTGGTGCGTCTCGCGGTTGCTCACGCCGTGGATCGGCGACATGGGCATGATCGCGGTGCTCCCGCTCGTCGCGTTCTTTGGCACCGGCATCCTCAACAAGAACGACTTCAACAACTTCCTCTGGACCGTGATCATGCTCGCGATGGCCGGCATCGCCCTCGGCCATGCCGTTGAGAGCTCCGGCCTGCTCATCGCCTTCAGCACCCACGTCGGCGACCTCCTCCACCGCATGGGCCACGGGCTCTACTGGCCGATGCTGCTCTGCGCCGTGATCACGACCGTCGTAACGACGTTTGTGAGCCATTCGGTCGGCGCCGTGATCCTGCTGCCCGTCGTGGCGCAGGTCGGCCTGACCCTCGCAGACCCGCAGCCCAACGCGCTCGTGATGGCCACCGCGCTCATGTGCTCCGCGGGCATGGCGCTCCCGGTCTCCTCCTTCCCCAACATGAACGCCATCGCGCTCGAGGACCCGACGGGCACGCCCTGGGTCACCGTCCAGGACTTCGTCCGCGTCGGCTGCTATGCGAGCGTCATCGCCGTCGGCGCCCTCATGTCCGTCGGCTACCTCTTCATCGGCGTCGCCCGTCTCGACTGAGTTCGCCTGAGTTCGAACGCGCGCAATACCCCCCTTTTTCGCGTTATACTTTCCTGGAACGCATCCTACATACATCGCCTCTGTACTGAACCGAAATGGATGGTGCTAGAACTTGTCTTTGGTGGCCCGCAAGGCCCCGAGCAGCTCGCGGCCCTGCATCTTGAACCGCTGCTGGAGCTCCTCCGAGGTCTCGACGCGTAGGAACACGTTCGTTGCTTTCTCCTCGCCGATCGTGCTCGGCACCGTGCACGCCGGCAGGGCCGCCAGCTTGGCGCTGAGCGCCTCGTTACCGGGCTCGACGCTCTGCCCGAAGCGCAGGTTGGCCGCGGTATACTCGTGTCCGCAGTACACCTGCGTCGCGTCCGGCAGCCGGGCGAGCCGCTCGATGAGGCTCGTGTACATGTCGTCCGGCGTGCCCTCAAAGAAGCGCCCGCACCCGCCCACGAAGAGGCAGTCGCCCGTGAACACGGCCGGCGGCGCGGTCGGCGCCCCCGTGTCGGTCACGTAGTAGCACACATGGCCCATCGTGTGGCCGCCCGTGTGCAGCGCCGTGACTTCCAGGTCGCCGTACCGCAGGACCTGGCGGTGCGTCGGCGTCAGGGTGACCGCCTCGGCGCGGGCCTCGCCGACGACGTCGGGGATGCCGAGTTGCTGGCGGAGGGCGGTGTTGCCGCCCGCATGGTCGCGGTGGTGGTGAGTGCAGAGGATCGCGGCGGGCGGACCGGCGGCGACCTCGGCGCCCTGCTTGACGGCGGCGTCCCACGCGGCGCGGATCGCCGCGGGCTCGGCCGGGTCCACGATCAGAGTCGCTTTCCGCGCCGCGTCGGTGAGGAGGTAGGCATAGTTGTCCTTGAACATGGACACGATCTTGACGCGCATGGTGGCTCAGACAGCGCGGTTGGACAGCCGGGGAGATCGTCACGGGCAAGGGATGGAGGCGGCGAGGGCTCCGGTCACGACAGCCGTGGGTGGCGACTGGCAGACGGGACCGGACCTCGTGTAGTGGCTGCCACGAGGGACGCCGATGGCGATGGCAGCGCCGGGATCTTCCATCTTCTCTGGCTCCTCGATGCTATCCGTTTCACAGAACGTACTGGCTCACCCTCTTCTGAACACGCACACCATGCCCTCCCATGGTGCCCCCCCCAGGGGTCCCCCGCAGAGGCAGGACGCATCTCGGGTCAGTGTCGGATGAGGTTGCCGACCACGGGCTGCAGCGGCGCTTGCCCGGGGTTGCGACACATGGCCTTCGGTCTGACGGGTATGACCAGGCAGCGTCGGATGTTCAACGCAGCATGGAGATCGCGGTTCATGTCATGGACTTGGGGCGTGGGACCCCTGGCCAGCCATGGCGCGTGGCGTGCTAGCGGGGGTTGGGCGCCCGTCATCGAACGCGAAGGCTCGGACTCGATCCCGTTCGTTCCGCCGGTCCCTCGCCATGCTCCGCGCTGATTCTGCATCGGCGTCGCCGTGAGGATGTATTTATTTATTGATCTGGCAGGATTTATTTGGTAGATGACAAAGCGACAAGAAAGGGTGCGCCGGTATCCGACGCGGCCGCCAACGACGTCGTGACGCGGGAGCCGCGGCTCGGACGACTGCTGAGGGAGAGACGGCTATTCACGCAGGATTTTCACGATGGTCATGCGGCCGACGTAGTGCCAGACGGGCGAGGCGGTTGAGACGATGGCCGAGGCCCAGGAGACGGCAATGACAATGATCGCGATTTCCCAGGGGAACGGAAACGGCAGGACGAGCTCCGAGGTCAGCCCACTCTGCGCGGAGCTGAGCCACGCAATGAAGGTGCCTACCGAGATGCCGAGCAGGCCGCTGGCGAGCGTCAGGATGTAGGCCTCGTAGATGTAGATGCGGAAGATGGCGCCCTTCGTGACGCCGAGTGCGCGCAGGAGTCCGAGCTCCTTGGACTGCTCGATAATGTTCGTGTACATACACGAATTCAGCGAGAACAGCGTGATGATCAGCACCAGCACCGTCGCCAAATTGAACACCAGGCTGAGGAGCGATTTCGACGTCTCGAACGTCGCGAGCTTCTCGTCGAGGATGTCGAGCGAAATCGCGATGTCGGTCGCGGCTAGGTTTTCGAGCTGCGCGATGAAAGACGCGTGGCGCGGGCCTGAGAGCGTCTTAAGCGACACCAGCATGGTCGTTAGCGGGATGTCCTCGATTGAGGGCCACAGCCCCATCGAGAGATCCGAGACAGTCGGCAAACTGAGCATCAACGTTGTGGTGGTCATGCGCGGGAAATTCGAGTAGACGGCGATTGGCGCCGAGGCGAGGAAGGCGAGCGGCCGCAAAAAGGTCGAGTTGACCGTTGCGTACGGGCTCGTGGCGCCTTCCACAGAGACGAGGAATGCGTCGGTGAAGTTGGGCGCGTGGTTCGGCAGCGACTGGATCGCAAGTGCCGCCTGCAGGTTCGCGGACATCGCCGCGCTAGTGTAGCCCTTGATGGTGTACAGCTGGCTCGAGACGGAGGACACGACGTCGCTCATCACGGGGTCTTTCCTAACGATCTGGGTCACGGCGATCTGGCCGACGGGCGGCGGCAGGTCGAGGAAGTTGGAGGAGACGCCCTGCGTCCAGACGCCGTACGAGACGATGCGGCCCGAGTTCTGGATGTACGTGTCCAGATAGTTGTTCGGCAGCGCCGCGTCGAGGTTCGCCGACATGTAGCTCCACGTGTTCACGACGTCCGGGAACGCCTCGCACAGCGCCTCGATCGACGGAATCAGCGAGATCCCCACCGGCCGTTCGTTCTTGTCCTCCTTCGTCGTGGAGATCTTGATATCCGCGCCAGTGCTTTGGATCTGGCTGACCTGCATGCTGTTCAGCTGGCTCGAGAGTGCCGAGGTGAGGAAGATGATGAAGGCGATCGAAAAGGAAAACATAATCGCCGTCTTGCGGTTCCGGACTTTGTGCGTCGTCAGATTGCGGGCAACAATCGGCGGCAGCGCTTGGTTCTCAAAGAAGAGCACGGTCGAGATGATGAGCAGCAGCAGGCGCTCCAGCAAAGGCTGCAGGTTGAATGAGAGGCTGACGAGCCCCATCAGCATACCCACCAGGATCGCGAGGTACATGGAGAACAGCGAGTTCAAATTGGACGCGGTCAGGCTCGCGGGCAAAAAGTAGTAGATACAAAGCCCGCACGTCGTGCACACGAGCCCCGCGAGCAGGAACGACCAATTCATCGCGATCGAGCCGGGGCTGCTGCGGTCCATAGACACCGCCACGGCCTTGATCTTGGACGAGCGGCGGTCGAGTGAGTCGCGGATGTTTTGGGTGAGCGCGGCACGGATCGGGAAAATCGCCGAGATGAGCGGGACGACGAGGCCGAGCACGGTGGCGACGGCGATCGCGTCGCCAGTCAGCTGCGTGCGCGTGTCGAGCTTGTTCGACGCGTACAGCAACTTGTGAACGACGGCGAGCGCGCCCTGCGCCACGGCGAGGCCGACGGCCCACGCGGGCACCGCATAGAAGACGGCCTGCGTGATGAGCAGCTTGATGATGCCTGACCGGGTCGTGCCGATCATGCGCAGGATCCCGAGCTCAAATGTACGCGTCTCGACCGAGGCCATCAGCAAGCCGTAGATGAGGAAGACCGAGACGGCGGCGAGCAATATGATAATGAAGCTGACGATCAGGCCCAGGAACTGCGAGAAGGTGCTGTAGGCGCCAAGCGAGGACAGGATGGGCAGGTTGCGCGTGACATCGGCCGCGCCGAGGCGCCAGACGATCTGCGACGCCCACGCCGTCAGCTTTTTCGAAATCTTGTTGAAATCCTTCTCCTGGTAGCACTTCCAGCTGGGCGACCCACAGCCCACGAGAATATCGGAGGCCTCGTCAACGATCTTGGGCGCGAGTGATGCCAGCGTCTCGCGCATCGCCGCACTGTACAGGGGATCGAGATGCGGCGCGGCCAACGAGATGAGGTTTGCAAACTCGTAGAGGATCATGGGTTCCTTTTCGTAACTGTTGCTGAACTTGGTTGTGTCGCTCGGATCAAACACGAGTCCGATCTTGACCGGGATATTGACGACATCCTGGGCCCACGACGGCGTGGGGTTATTATATACGCGGGCGCGCGCTTCGTCCAGCGCATTCGGAAACATAGCCTGGGCATCGAGGCGCAGGTAGATCCAATCGCCGACCTCCACATCGAGTTTCTTGGCCGCATAGTGGTTGATGTAGACCTCGTCGGCAGGCACGGCGGGATGGTCCCACTTGCGCCCGATACCCATCGCGCGCTCCCGGTCACTATCGATCGCCAAGAAATTGGTGGCAATGTACGCGTCGCAAATGGTAAACAAACATCCGGGCCGCCACTGGCACTGGCGGGTGGTGGGCATTGCGAAGCCGCCATACGTGGCGTTCGAGTAGCCTGTGATGTTGTTGGCGGACCACTCGTAGCACGAGGCGGCCTTAAAGATGCTGACGCCCGAGCTGACAAAGCGGGGCGTCATAAGCTGTGCCGCAGGAAGATTGACTTCCTGCAAGTCGAGCTGCGCCTGCGTATAGTTCAAGCTCGTAAACCCGCTCCCACTGCGGACGGTGAGCACCAAGTCCATCTCACCGCTCGATGACTCGGCGAGCGCGAGAAAGATGACCGGCGTGATGGACATGACGCTGAGGAGCAAGGCCACGGCAAACACGACAATGCATACGGAGGAGCAGCCAATACAGAACTGCGTTTTGTTCTTGGCGACCTCGCGCGAGCTGAGCCGCGCGTTGTGGGCCGCCTCCGAGCGCAGCTTGCGGCCGTACGGGATCTCCCGCAGCGGCTGCTTATCCCACATATGCACGTTACCCGCGTCATTCGGGTCGGCGTTCACCGCGATGACGGACGCGTCCGCGGCCGTCGCGGATTTCTGGACGTCGGCGAGCGGCGAGACGACGACGACGACGCCGGTCGCGCCCTTCCCGCCGAGCAGCTTGGCGTCGGCCGTCGTCAGGGAACTCCGCGAGCGCATGATCTCGTCGCTCGCCGGCGGCCGTGGCGGCGGGACGCCCGCCGCCAATGCCAGCGATGTCGAGGACGGTGGCCGCGGCACCGCCAGCGTGTCCCTCGCCGCCACAGCATCCGCGGGGTCGGCCTCCACCTGGATCACCGGCACCGCCCCGGCCGGCCCCGTCGAGCTTGAGCGAGACATCGCTGCCGGGCTGGATGTGGTGGCCGGTCGTTGGGACGTCGACCGCCGCGTCGAATGGGGTCGGCCCGGCGGCGACATCTCTGGCGCGGCAGCGGCGCCGTCGTGGGGGGTGTCCTGTGGCCGCGACTCGGCGACGGGGTAGTGAGCCGGCCACTGCGGCTCGGTCGGTCGGCCGCGATGGTCCACCCTCGCCGTCGGCAGCGCCGCGGTGGATGCGGATGCAGATGCCGAAGGCGGCGCCGGAGGCCGGACCGAGACCGGGACCGAGACCGGGACCGAGACCGGCAGAGAAGCCGGGACAGAGGCCGAAAGGGAGACGGAAGCGGGTGGCGTGGAGTGAGGCGGCACCGGCACGAGGGAGTCGACCGACGCGGTCGTCTTCTCGGCCGCCTGGCCGGCCATGGAGGCGGTGCTGGCGGCAACCGTGCCTGGCCGGGAGTCGGTGCCAGCGAGATCGAGCCGGCTCGAGCCCGTCCGAGCCGCACCGAGCGGCCGCGGCGGCGGCGGCCGGGACGGCGTCGCGGGCGGGTCGCGGGCGTCGTCCATTGCGGAGATCACGCGCGACGGGGACCGGGCAGAAGTCGTCGCAGATTGGACCAGACAGCGATCCACAGAAAGCAGGCGGCCGGGAAGAGCGTACCGGATCCGTAGAGAGTCACGGCGCCGTCGATCGCGCCTGGAGTCGGAATAAGCTCTCTGGACCTATCTTCATGGATGAGATCGAGTCCAATCGATCTTGAGGAGATCGAGACGGGCTCGCATCGTCGCCAACCGTGGAACCGTGTACATGCCTCGGCATCGGTGCATCGGCGCACGGGCATGAAGGCGATTCGTGTTCGCGGCGGCACGCCGTACCCCTGGCCGATCAGGGACGGCGTCGCCCCGGCATTCCTCGCTTCCCCGGCGAGCCGTTGGAAGCGTCCTGCTGGTCTCGCGTGTACGGACGACCAAGATCGCAAGTGTTTTTGTCTTTTGTTCTAGGAGAATTTCAAGTCCGCCGGGGGCCGAAGCGATGAGCAGCCGCTAGGCCAAACGCCGGCGCCGCCGCCGCCGCCGCCGCCGACCGCCCGTCGCCCGTCGCCCGACTGGGCCGATCGGCCATTTAAGTCGCCGACGGCCCCAAATTCCGCCGCCCTGCATGGCCGCCGATGGCGACAGCGGCGCCAACGACCGGCAGTGAGAACCAGCCACGAGGAGAGATCGCTTTCCTATCCAGACCAGCGACTCAGGGCGAGCTCCACGCCCGTCCAGGATTCAGCCAGCGTCTCAGAACGAGGCGCGACAGCACGTGGGTGACTGCATCAGCAGCGGGCAAGCGACTCGAGGCTCGAAAGGAGAGAGCTGGCGCGCAGATTAACATGGCACCGACATGTACCATCATCGCACTCGGCCGACCCCTTGAATGTATTGTGGGTCGTCCGATATACCGATACGTTCGATGAAACAACCATCAATACGGCGCACGGGGAGGTCAATTGGACAATCCCTATTGCGTACTACTAAGACAGTCCGTGTTGAAAGTGGACGCATCTTTTTAATAATGCAACCCTGATATGAATCATGAACCCCTTTTTTTTCAAAAATTCAGTATATTCAGTATTTAAGTTTCGGGCTGCAGACATGAATGGGACGAGTGAGGAACGAAAAAAAGAAACAAACGCGAAAAAGTGTGATCCTTCAGGTATACTGAACTCAGCAAAGAGAAATCTTCATCCCGAGAACGAAGAATGATGTGAAGAAACTCTCACTAGTGCTAGTTTTAACCGGGTATGAAAAAAGCAAAAATCAGGTCGATTGGTGTAGTTGGTTATCACGTATCCTTAACACGGATAAGGTCGGCGGTTCGATCCCGTCATCGATCATGATGATTTTTTGCGTTTATTGCAGCATTGTATATCAAAAAAACATGGGATACGGGTCGAGCCAGCCGCTGCTGCTGACGGTGCCCCACACAGGCTCGGCAGGGTCTACGGTGTGGATAGGTCCTGTTATCTCCGTGATCCGCGCCCGTTGTTGGTTCGTCTCGTCGTGAGGCAGCACTTTTGTCAGCGCGATCAGGTCTCGAGTGACCGTGTTGGAGACGGGCGGCTGCGCGGCGGTCTCCGCAGCGATACCTTCAGATGGGGGTTCTGTCTCTGGCGGCACGCCGACGGCTCCGCACTCAGCCGCGGATTCACCTACGGGTGGCAGTCTTACCCCGGTATGGGCCAAACGCTCATCCGGAAGAGCGCTCAGCAGGGGGACGAGCGGCCGATGCGGGATGCCCTCAGGCGCTGCCGTCGCTGATGAAGATGCAGGGGGTGCTGCTGCTGAGACGGTCGGCGCCGCGGATGGGAGAACCGGGAGAACGGATACGACCTGGGCCACGGTGGGTGGTTGTGTGTGTGAGCGGAGAAACCCGGAGAGACTCGTCTCGGCCTGCTCAAATGCCTGGTAGGTCCGCAGGCTTCCGCGGATCCAGAGCGAGATCTTGGCGCGGCGCTGGTCCGATTGAAGCCGACCGTCGAGAAGGATCATGGCGCCCCAGTCATCGCGGTGGCGGATGCAGCGACCGAGAGCTTGGTTGTAAGCGCGGAAGGCGAGGCATTCGTAGTAGTTGCTGCCGGAGAGAAGGGCGGGGTTGCGATCGTTGTAGCTCCGCTTTTCTTTGCCGCGACGGTCATGGACGTTCGGATAGGGGATACCGACGGCGATCACGCCGCGAGCCATCCCGTCCGTAAAGTCGATGCCTTCGCTCAGCCGGCCGCGATACACACACAGCAGCAGCGCGCCTGAGGAACGCGGATCGCATGCAGCGGACGTATACTCGCTCAACAGAGCGTCCATCGATGCGGCCTGACCTGGTCCAGCTTGCTCCTGGAAGACCTGCTTAACTTGGCGCAGCGCCGCCATGCAACCGGTCACGGTCCATCGCGCGACGAGGGTATCCAGCATATGGTAGCTGGGCAGAAACACGAGCACGCCCTGCGGGATCTTTTGTGCAATGCGCCCGATCGCGTAGCCGAGCTCGTCCTGGAACGTATGCTGCTGCTGGTCACTGTACTTGGCCGTCAGCGACAGTTTGCGCGGCCCGACGGAGATCAGCCCGGCCCACAGCTGGGCAGGCCGAATCACGTGGGGCGCTTGGACCACGTGGTGGAAGGTGTGGCTCAGCTCGGACGCGAAGCTGGCCATCGGTGTGAGCGTGCCGCTGGCCAGGAGGATCGAGTGACTCATTTGCGCGATGGGGCGAAAGACGACGCCCGGGTTGAGGCACCACAGCGCAATCGACCAGCGCCACTGGCCGTGAGGACCTCGCTTCCGTTTGCCCGGCGCGCCCGAGGCCTCGCCGGCGTTGCTCGTCGCGCCAGGTCCCCGCTTGAGCAGCGCGAGGCGGTAAAAGGAGTGCGTCTGGCTGTGGCCGATGTCCCAAAAAAGTGAGAGCACATAAATAAAGTGCTTGAGCACCAAAAAGCTCGACGACGACACGATATCCAGCAACGTTTCAAGGGCACCGGCTGCCGCAGGCGCCGGGGCCTTGTGGCGCCCGCCGCCCGAACTGTCCCGCGCCGGCCGCGGCGGCGTCGCTGCGCTCAGCTGGTGCAACAGCGCGACGGCGCGCTGGAGGTTCGTGAACGTCGGGCGATCAAGCCCCATCTCGCTCAGTGCAGGGCCAATGAGCCCGTCTGCCCAGACGCAGATGCGCATGCGGTGGTCGCCCGACATCTTGCCGGCGTCAAACGCGGTCATGAAGGCCAATAGCCGCCGGATCACGTGAATAATGAGCTTACATGCTTGATGCGGCTCCAGCTCGTCGGCGGGGTCGGCGGATGGCGCCGCGCCTGGAGCTGTATGCGGGCGTGCACCGGCGCTGGTACGGCGTGGGACACCCGCCGTGGCCGCGAGGCCATGGCGGCGGCCATGGTGGCTGTGGGCTCGGACTTCAAGCGGGTGGTCCGGATAAGAGAGCGGCAGCAGCGACGTCTGAATGAAATCCATGCTGTTCTCTGATAGCTCGACGGACGCGGCTTCCGTGCAGGCTTCCTCGACGTTGTGGGCTTCATCGAGGATGACCACGGCTCCGTCAAGACGGATGTCGGTGGCCTCGCGGATCATGGGATTCAGAATGTACTGGTAGGGCGAAAAGACGATGGCGGCTGTTTTCGCAAGTTCGCGCGACAGGTAGTATGGACAACACCGCTTCTGGCGTCCCACCGTCAGCAAATCTTCCATGTCCATGATACCCTCGAGATTCAGTGTGTTGGCCCCGGTCGACGACGGCGCATCGTCGCCATTTGCTGGTGCTTCCTCGCCCTGCCAAGTCTGCAGGGCCGCCTGGTTCAGCGACCGTTTCAATCGCATCAGATAGGCGCACTGGCCCTTCTTGAGCAGCACATCGCAGGCCTCGGCCCGGTTCGGCTTCTTGCTGATTTTGGGGTGAATACACAGGTGCTCCTTGGACCCGAGCATCGTCACCGACGTATCGCTCAGTCGCAGCCGTCGGAGTTCCCGCATCGCCTGTTTGATCTGCTTCTGGGTGCGAGACGTGAAAAAGACCTGCGGCGGGCGGTACATCCTGACCGATTTGTCGGGCACATCCGGCTTCATGCGCACCCGCGCGTTCGGTGTGCGGGAAAAGGCGTCGCCCACGGTGCCTGGACCGGCTTCGGCTCCGCCGGCGCGCGGCGGCGTGGCCCGCGACAACACGTCGGAGTCATACCCGATGGCCAGCGCTTTCGTCGGCGTCTGTCGGGGCGGGCGGTGGCCCCCGCCCCGGCTTGGCGTTTCCGCGGTGAGCACGGGCGCATACGGCACCTGCGTCTGGAAATCCGATTCAGAGCCAGAGTCGCCGTCGTCATCGTCCGCGACGCCGCGAGGGGATGGCACCTCACGGCCTTCGCTTGCATGATCGTCGTCGGCCACGTGGGCACCCCTATCTTCCATCATTCCGCGGAGATTCTGCGTATGCGCGACAAGCGCCTGCGGGTCCGCTTGGGTCAGCAGCGTTTCACCGTCCTCCGCGGCCGCCTGGGGTGCTCGCGGCTGCGCCGCATCAGGCCGGTCTTCGGGATGCAGCGTGATGTGGCGCTGCCATGCGACAATGGCGCTCAAGAGACAAATCGTCTTGCCGGTCCCCGTCGGGCTTTCAAGCAGCATGCTTTCGCCGCGCTTCATCGCTTGGACGCAGTGCGTCATGATGTCCAGCTGTGCGGGATACGCCTCAAACGGAAATGCGACCTGCACGCCATCCAGCACATAAGTGCGCCCGCCGTCGTCGTCGTCGTTCACGACGACTTCGTCGACATCGCTGTGGGCCGGCACGTCGGCAGGCCCATCAGGAATCGTGGCAGCCGGGGCGCCGTCCATCGAATCTCCTAGTACGAACGCAGGGCGGGAATTTCATTCTGGCGAAGTTTCGCCGATAACCAAACAAAAAAAAAACATACGCAGTTCGTTGGATGCTGAGCGCTGCATGAGAATGTCGCGGATCAGACTCACATCGTTTGGCGATCCAGTGCCGAGACGGAAGTGTGAGCGTCGATTGTTCTCGGATGTCGGAGATATCGAGACAGAGATGGGAAGTGTTTTATCGTCATGGCATGACAGCCAACCAGCGCATCAGCATCAGCATCCAGCACACAGGTCATGGGATCCCCGGTCTGAGCGAGGAGGATCCTCATTGCTAAAGGAGCCCCTAGGGTGTGATGCGGCTGGTGACGGCAGGGGCGTGCTGATATCGTGTCGGCACGCCGCCTTGTAGAAACCCCGCTTTTCCTGGCGACCCCCAGGGTCGCGAGAACCGATGATGAAGGCGGCGGTCGGGGGCGCAGTTTAAGCGCGGCCGTGAAAGACCGCGGGTGGAGCATGCCGAAGCCCCGGCGAACTCGCCGATCTGCCGATGCCACCGGCACGCAACCCGTGTACCTTGGACCGAGCCAGCAGCGGCCGATCGGGGGTATTACGCACTCATGACCGTCACGATGCCATCGCCAATGCTGCCGTCTTATGCGCCATTTCTTGCTCGCCGGAACCCCCACTCCTGTTTTCAGAGCGGTCTGCCATATGCTGACCGCGTAAGTCATCGTGACTGAGCCTGACCTCTGGCCCGTTCTGCTCTTTTCTACCAAGCGCGCGAGCCGTAATCGCTCGAGACGGGCATCACGGACCGATCCATCGACATCGGACGCGTCGCCATCCCCAGACGCGATCCTGCGCTGGATCTGGCCTGATCTGTGGGGCTTGGCATCCTGTGTCACACCGGAGCTCCACACGGCAGTATGAGCCATGAGCTGTGCGACACTGGTGCGTGGTCTCCTCGCCGTGTGGCTGGATGACCAGGAGCACCCGACGGCCCGACAGGCGGCTCTGCAGCAGCTGACGTCACTGATCCAGCCTCCAGCCACGTGCGGCCCTGATCCAATACCGTCCCTGCCAGGGACGGTATCTGACGCGCGGGACCATGAGGTATCGGGCGTAAGGGATGTGACGACCGCCGATGTCAGAGACGAGGCGCGGGCCGTGCTCCGATCGCGGCTCGCGCAACGGCTCATGCGTCTGCGAGAAGCGCTCGCTGAACTCGCGGCGGCTCACCTCGCCGAGGCCGGCTTGCTCGCGTCGTCGCGGATCCGCATCGAAGCGCAGACGGCCGAGGTCGTTGCACTGTTGGCAGCCGTGGCGCGCTACGACAGCGTCGGAGTATGGCTTGCCGCGCCGGAGCGGCCGCTGCAGCAGCTGACACTGCTTCTCGGTACCTTGGTTCATGGCGTCCGCCCACACGATGCCGACGTTGTCGATGGCGAGCATTCGCCCTCGCGTGTGAAGCTCATGCAGGCCACGTGGCAGCTGCTGATGGTCTGGCGAGCCGCATGGTGCTCTCCCGGCGAAGACATGAATGCAGTGGCCCTCATGCCAGCGGAGCAATCAGGCCTGGCCCAGGTGCAGCGGATTATCTGCCGTGCATATCGCCGTCTGGCTGAATCTGCGTGTCTTTCCGGGACCGGGGCTCGCTGCCCGTTAATACAGGATGCGGATGCCTTGATGGCGACCACGAACTTAACGCAGTTTATGGAATCGGCGTGGCAAACGCTTGATCGAGCCGATCATCGATCTCGGCCAACGAAACCATCGTCCTCTTCGCCCATTAAATCTGCCATGATTGATCGAATGGACATCGATACGCTGAGCATAGCACGGCCTTTGACTTGTGTCACGGCGGCCTTCGCCGAATATGTCTTGTCGGCGATTAAATGGGAGATCGTGGCACCACAACTGGGCCACTCTTTCCGCACCGCCTGGGCACATCGCTGCTTCACTCTCACACTACGCTTGATCCGCTACATGCGGGATGAGCAACTGGTCATGGTGCGGCCGCTCGAACAAACGCTGGTGCTGCGCCGTCTCTTGGCCGCCACGACGCAGGTGCTCCGGTACGAAATCTTGCATGCCCGCATGGCTACCTTTCACGCCGCAGTTCGTCTGCTCGATCAGTGGACGATGGCCCTGCCCGACAGAATCCGTTTATTCCTCTTCCCAGCATCGCATGCAGATTCTGCTCCAGCGGTGGACGTGGCCGTCAGCGCAGACCTCGACCCGACACAAGCTGCGTGGATGCTGCGATGGACGCTCGACATGGCGCGCCACCTAATTCAAATGAAGTATCGGGTGCCTCTCCATGCCGCAGGACCTTCGACCACGCCACGGTCCCCGGCCCCTCCCGTGGCGCCGGCGCCGGCTCCGACAGCCGCGATTTGCAGCGCCGCTGGAGGCCAGATCTTCCTGCAAGCTGAGGTGCGCGCATCCCACGGACGCCGCACTCTCAAGGGCGGTATGGTCGAGATCGATGCAAGGCCGTCCGTCGCGCCGAGAATGCGGCCGAGCTCCGCATCGGATCGATATGTACCGCTGCCCCAGATCCCTGTCGTCATGCGGCCGAGCCTTGGCAAGCGACTGCCGACGGTGACTGTGGGTGCTCGGACGGCGTTGTCGGCGGCGGCTTTCGATGGGCTCTCCCGTGACGGCGTGGCCGCCGCACCGCTTCTCGATGCCTCCTCGACGGCCGTGATCGTTGGTCTCTGCAGCCTTGGGGCGTCGTGGCGCTGGACCCTCGCAGCCGAGGCCACCGAGCTCGCGCAGAGCGCCGACCGAGTGATGCGGGGCTTGAGTGCATCGCCTGGCATGTGGGCGCCCATCGCCAACGCGCTGATTGAGCGAGACGTGGCGACCGCGCCGCTTGCACTCAGCGTTGCATCGGGAGCGGCGCATAGATCGGAACCGCCGCCAGGTTCTGTAGCGTCGTCACGGCTAGAGACAGTCCCTCTCTGGCGTTTACTGGTCGACGCCATTCAATTTGCATTTATACCCGAGTCGGGTGATGATGATGATACCGATGACGCCGCCACAGCGTCCATACCGGCACTGGTAAGAGGCCACCCGCCGTCGCGCACAACGGCTGTGCTGAACCCGACGCCGACGCCTCCCGCGGTCCCGTCGAACCGACCGGCCTCGTTTCGTCACGCACGGCATCTGCTTCGGCCTCAGACCAGCAGCGGCGCCGGACGTCGTCCCCTACCGTCGCTCCTATCCCCGGGGGTACCCGACGCCGGTAATTGCGCCGATGGGAATGCGCGGCTCCCCATGTCATCGCCCATGCTTGCTGCCGAGTCGCGCAAGGAGGCTGCCGTCTTGTCACACCGCGCCGCCTGCCGGGCCGGCTGGACTGCCGTGGATCGTCTTGTGGACGCGATGGCCCGCGAGCAGCCCCAATGGCCCCTCCGTTCCGCTTGGTCAGTGCTTCAGAAGGCCGTGGGTTACCCTGCCACGGAGTCTGTCGGGAGTCATCGTGACGCAACGCCGGTTGATTTCGGCTCGTCCGCGGGGCCCTGGCGACCGCCGCTCGCTCCTGTGGCGCTTCCTCACATCGCTCCTCCATGCGCACCGCCTCGGACGGTGATACTTGAGTGACTTGAGTGTATCGCCATTATAATCGCGTGCGTGCCAAACGATCATGCTGAGTGCTTTGCTTTGTATACATGGATATAGGAGAGCTGTTCGGAGATGCTTCTGTTGGTTTCGATCGTGATTTGGGCATCAACGCCGTTAGTGTTAGCGCTAGACCCGCGTTTTCCATCCCACCGCTGCGGCCTTCCGCGGTACCGTCCGGCGCGTCGACCGATCGCCCCGACGCTGCAGCCGCGTCCGATCCCTTGCCGCCGGTTTCATTCAACGCCCATCGTTGCGCGACCCATAAGGGTAGACCAGCCGCCTGGGTAGATCGGCATGTCGATAAAACAAGATGTGGCGCAGCACGGCGGGGGACCATGCCTCATGATGTGGCTTGGCTGCACTCCTCCTTGGGGCATTTCACCGACGCCGTAGGCGGGCGGCGCATGAGGAGGCGGCGCGATGGCGTTTGTTCGGCGAAGCGGTCGTTCCCTCGTTTGGCACCATCCGTGGGCGTTTTGCGTTGATTGCATCTCAAGGCACATTCATGGCGGGTGACGGACCGCACTGGCAATCGGTGGCCGTCTGGCTCGATATCTTTCGATATGCTCCACCTGGCCCTGATGGTGACACGTGCCTACAGGCTTATCCCGTCAATGCGCGACAAGCAGGACCAACACTGCACACTTTTGATACTTGAGCAAGACAGAAGCAAAACCATTTGTGCTGAGTGGTCTCCCAATCACTGATAGTATTTGGAACAAGACTGCGTTAGGCGCGGTCGTTGCGACAAAGCAAACGAGTTGACGTCTTTATTGCTACTACACTTCAGCGTTGACAAGCGGAACAACTGCTTGACTGATTCGCTCTCCATACTGACCTTTGCTATAAGCGGCAACAGAAAAAAATCGGCCGTCTCTTCGAACCATTGAGTGCTGTAACGCTTCGCCCTAATTGTGCTAGGCTTGGTTCAGTATCTCGTCGCCCTCTTCATGCGCATCCGACACGGTCATTGAAGAGGTTATCGCTGCCCCTTTTTTGAATTCCCTCGCCGCTGTCATTGCTCCTTTCCTCTTACCCCAGCAAGCAAAACTCAAGTCCCAAGGAGAGCCTGTATATCATCTCAGGTTGCCCAAGATTTCATACCCCGCCGCTGGCAACCCGCATCTGCCCATTCGCCAACCCCATTCAGATCCACGTTTCTTGAGTGAAAGCGTTCTCAGTTTGCTTGCGCAGCTCGCATCCATCTTCACCGTTCCCGTATTAACCTGGGGTGGCTGATTTCACGTTGACAGGTAAGTGTCTTTTTGTATGAGTTCCGTTAGGCTGCATGGTCCGTCGTCTGTGACGCATTGGCATGGCGCAGCAACCCGCCGGTATTGTGTTTGAGTTATAGTGTGGGCATATTACGCTTGGCTCGCAGGGCTATAAATGGCGAGAAAGTAAAGAAAGCGACGTGCTGTGGCCCATCATGATGATGTTTCTGCAGGTGTCGTTGCGACACCCATTGATGACCAAGCAGGCTCCCTTTTTCCAACCATCCATGTCTCCACCACACTCTTCGTACGTGCTGCGTGGTATGAACGCGCTCAAGTCGCGCGTATGTTGAAAGCAATTCTTCTTCCTTTTCCCTTTCTTTTTCCATACTACTCTCGAGACATCGACACGTGGCTTTTACGGGATGTCCTTCTCCGGCCTCAACTGCAGTGGTCTTTCCGAAAGCTCTAGGCCATCACGCCCTCGGGTCCATTTGGGTGGAATAGTAGTCGTGGGCTCCTGGAAAAGTTTCGACTCGACTGGCTCTTTGCTTCCTTGCATACTTGATGTCCGGGTAGAATCCTGCATCGACTGTTATGCCCTTTTGTCGGCAAACAGCGCAGAAATGGGGCCATCTTTGTTGAATCTGGCGTCATGGGGGCTGGAGTGCGTTTCATGCCCCCTAGCCTGCTGGCATCTACCGACCCCGTCGACGCGTTCATGCGTAACGATGGTTTGCGTTAGATGCGCCTGCCCTGGCGTTCTCCCGAGACGTCGTCTCCTGGATGCATGAGGCGTTGCGCATACGCGCTAAATTCATGTTGCGAAATTTTGGGGTACCGCGTTGGCCACGAAGGCCGAGCGTTTACCGATTTGCAACCCCCATCTCCGTGGCCTGGGGCGCCCGAGACGCGGTGCCCTGCTCGCACCCGCCATACGTCATGGGTTTATTACCCGGTTCGAAACAGGCATCATGTTGGAAAATTCTCTTTTTCTTTGACGCCATGCTTGACCTGCCGACCGCCTTCATGACCTATGACTCATACGCCCTTGCACGCGGCACGGATAAAAATGGAGACGATCATCGACGACGCCCGATACCGATGGAAGATGCGAAGTAGCGCTTCCGGCGGATCTTGAGCCGAGTCGTAACGGCGTGATTCAACGGCGTGATGCGCTAGACGCCTTTTCCCGAACGACCTGAGGCGCTTCGAATGGAACGCTGGACATTACTTTTTTCTTTCTGTCGGCGGGACTGTTGCACCCTCACGGGCGTCGACGTCCGCCGCCTCGTCGTTTGCTACTTTGTCGCGCCCGTTCTCATGACGCGGTCGCCCGCCCAGGCAGTGTCATCCTAAGGTGCTTGGTCCCCAAGGTCGAATGGGAAAAGAGCAAAAAGGCCGAAAATTAAAAAATGGCGGAAGGGGAACTCGCTGGCGAGATGTGGCGCAGCACATCGACTGCTGCTTTTAAGTTGGCCTCACGCCCTTCACACTATGCGACAAGGGTTCATCCGTCATTCATCCGTCAGAGCGCATATGAGTCATTGAAGCGTATCATCCGTCGACGCAGAATGAAGCCCCTCATTCCGCTTGTCTTGTTTCTTCCAAAGGGTATGAACGGGCTCGGCAGGAAGCTTATGGCCGGAAGGTCGGCTCGGTTCTCAACGCATGTTCCGATAGGTGCCCCTCACCCTCCAGCCCGACACCACGCATGGGTGATCTCCGATGAAACATGGGCTGAGGATATAATGTTCATGGGTGCACGCATGAAACAACTTGTTCGGCAGCCTTCATTCCATCCCGACGTCGCATTTCTTTCCTTATTTTTTTTTCTCTCTCGACGCGACCTGTCACCTTTCACTCCTTCCATTTCATCACTCGCTTTCATCTGATTTGCCGGGATCGGCGATCATCGACGGTATCGGATCCGTACTGAGAAACACTTGCTCTGCTTAAACGCATACGCTCTGTGCATAACCGACGGACCATGCTGCCAGACATGCGATTATGGTGGTCATGTGGACAAGGTTCGCATGCTGTCATGACATGGATTCACCTCGTGTTTGATATTTCGTTGTTGTTGTTGTTGTTGTTGTTGTTGTTGTTATTACGTTCTGTTCTGCCTGTGCCGTGCCATCCAGGCCACTCTTTCATATTTCACGGTGTGTCAACCTTAGTGAATTTGCCAATTTTGTTTCCCCTCTCTCTGATTGCACCGCTTTTCCCCTCCCGTGGTGCCGTGTTCGACTCCGCCACGTGACGAGGGACAGGGCAGGACATCCTGTGATGATGGGCGATGTCGTTAACGGGGTCGGCGCTGCAGTCTCAGGTACGCCTCCGACACCCGGACTTCACACCCCTCTCGATTCCTCTGCCGCCGCCTCGCCGTCGCCATTAGCTCCGTTTCATCCCCATCCTCATCTTTCCACATCACTTTCTGTCGCGGCACCTGCTGACGCTCGTGTCGCGCCGACCGCCCACCCCCTTAAATACCTCACGTCTGACTTTGATGCCATGTCGACGTACGACTCCTTGAAGGCCTCTGCGGATATTCTCGGCGGGACTTACTTGATGCCGCACGGCTCGCAGGCCGACGTCGCGGGTGCGCTTCCCGGCATGCCGACGTCCGGCATGAGCATGGACTACGTGCCGACGTCGTTGGCTTCTGCGTTCTATGCGCCCGTCTCGGCGGTTTCGTCGGCCGCTGCGGCGGCGGTCTCGGCCGCGATCATGCCCTCCACCGTCTCCCTGCCGGTATCGGATTCCGCACCCGCCGCGCTGTCGATGTCGATGTCGATGCCCATGGACCCCCTCTACGCACACGCTATGGTCGCCTACCCTCATTTCGGCGTTAGTCCGATGCCGGACTTCACTGTGCCGACCATGCATTTCCCTGGGTTTGTGTCGTCGTCGCCGTCGTCGCATCTGCCATTGTCAGGTTCCTTTGGCGCGATTTCTGCGACTGGCGGCGGCGCGGGTGTCGACACCTCGCTGGCATCGACCGCCGCCGCGCCAATCGAGCCGACATCCGCCTTCACGTCGTCCGATGCTACGCGTCCCACGGAAACCCCCTTTGTGGCTTCGGACGCCACCTCGGCGACATCCCAGGACCCTCACGATCTCGTCACGGTCCAAGCGCGTCCCGAGCTCGAGGCTGGCGATGTAGTCGACGCGATGGACGGTCGCGCTATGAACCCCGACGCGGCCGCCATGTTTGATACCGCGTCATCAGCCACTTCGACTGCCGACTCGACGCCGTCGATTGCGGGATCGATGAGCCCGGCTGATGCGGTGGCGGATTCCGTTTTGGATGCCTCAGCCGACGCGCATCCCCATGCGGACGCCGGCCATAGCAAGGATGTGGTCTTGCCGCCACTGCCCAAGGAGTCGCATCCTTCCGCGTTCATCAAGCGCGGCCAGCGCAGCGTGTTGGCGCCTCATATCGTGGATGTCCTGGTGGCATCCTACGACTCTAATAAAGCCCCCGAGACGTTTGAAATCGAGCGTCTGTCGCGCTCGCTCAGCGTCACGACCGAACTCATTCGCTCTTGGTTCAGTCGCCGTCGATACCGCGACAAGACGCGTGCAGCGGCGCCAGCGGAGGAGTCGGATGATGGGAACGCACTGGCGACGGCCGCTACCAGCGATGACGTGGCGCCGTCGGCGATCGCGTCGCCGGTCGTGGCGTCGTCACTGTTGACAGAAAACTCGTCATTGGTGTTGGATATATCCACAACGTCGGCCTCGGTCGCGCCTGTGGTATCCAAGCCCAGGACTGCCTCGACAATGACGCCGAGTTCGCCACCGCCTTCAATAGACGCTACGCCGCTCTCAACGACGCCGCCCAAGGCGGTGTCAGTGAAGCGTGATATCCAGGCCGAACTGGCCATTATGAAGGACCCTCAGGGTGTTTTGATGATATCGCACTTGAACGACTTTGCTCGATTAATGAACTCGACCGAGTCGGTGCCGCAGCGATTGCCGCTGCTCACCGTGCTGGCCAACACCACGCAGCCCGCTGTCTGCGATGCTCTGCGACATACCAAGAGCCGCGTGATGCGCATTTTGGCGTTATGGACAGCTGAGTATGCGAACCAGGGTAAGACGGGCATTTATGGCAACCTGCTGGTGTCGGCTTTGCGTACGCTTGTCGGTGACGATGTGGATACTCTCAGCGAGTTTAAGCTCGGCAAGCGCCTGAAAATGTTGACCAAGTCAACATTCACTGATGTCGCCAAGAACGCCTCGGCTCTGATGGACGCGTGGCGCGCTCTTGTCAAGCGTGCTCAGGACGCGGCGCCGACCTCGCCACCCAAGTCGGACGCTGGCAAGAATGCGGCGCCCATCACCCCCGGGGATGCGAACATGCTGTCGCGGAAGCGGACGCTCTCGAATGATGCGACCACGGCATCATCGTCATTGTCATCATTGTCCTCAAACCGATCCCGTTCGGCATCGCCGGATACGGCCTCGTCCACCTCAACGGACTTGGTGGCCGTGGCCAGCGAATCCGATTCAAAGCGTGTGAAGCGCGACGGCTCGAGCTCACCTGTGCCCCCGACTACGACGGCGTCGTCGACACGCGCGGGGGCCGCGGCGACCACTTCGCCGACGAAACCGCCCGTGACGGTGCCAGCGCTGGCGCCTAAGCCTAGCGTCACGGATATCAAGATCAAAAAGAAGGACCCCAACGCGCCGCCGCCGGTGGATCCGACGGTGGCGCCACCCGCGAGCTCGGCATCGTCGTCGCTGACAGCATCGACGCCAGCGGGCGTGGCGACGCCCGCAACGGAGCCGAATGCAAATGGCAAGCGCACCATGACCTTGGCGGCGTATGGCCGTCAAGCCGTACTGCCAACACCGCCCATGGTGCCGTCGGCTTCGGCGCTCGCAACTTCCGCCGCGTCGGATGCGCGGTTGTCCGACAGCACAAGCATCGCCATCAAGCGCGCCAAGAAGGCGGGGCGCCGCGTCACGTTTGCACCCGATAGTCTGCTGACGCAGGTGCGTTTCTACGAGCGCGACAGCGATGCGGCCGGCGAGCCCGAGGGCGGCGTCCACGCGACCTCGCGCGAGATGGATCAGCAGGAAGGCGCTCAGCAGCGCCGTCCGCGGCCTGTGATGCGCGCCACCATGAGCTGGCCCGCCGACGGGCCGCCGCTTTACGCCGCCGACAGCGCGGCGCCGGACCGCGCAGCCAACTCAACTGAAAAACGCCGCCAAGCCGCACGCATCCGCACGCGTCTCCAGGCGAACTACTTCTCGGAAGACATGATCCCTCCCTCGCCGGCTGAGCTGGTGACGAAGGGCGACGGCGACGAGGAGGACGAGCAGGAGGACGATGATGACGACTTGTATATGGCGGACGACGACGATGCAGCGGCGATGGCAGGGACGATGGGCGAGGGCGGCCATGGCGTCGCGCCGGCCGCCGCCAAACCGGCTAAGCCGACGTTCGTGACGGTCCCGCGGACGTGGTGCCCTCCGGACGTCGTTCCCGGCGCAGCGGCGCCTCCCGCGACCGGCACCCCACCCATGAACATGGGCGGCGCGAGCGGCATGCCGCTTCCCAGCCTCACGGGCATGCCGGGTCTCAACAACCTACTCGCCACGATCAACGGCGCCGCGGCCGGCGGCAACGGCGCCGCCGCGCCTATGCCGGGCTCGGGCCCGCCGGGCACCTCGCAGGCACCACAGGGGTACCCCATGTTCTCGGGGGTCATGACCCCGATGTTTATGGCAGGTATGAATGGACCACCGCCGGGGATGATGATGGGTCCTGGGATGGGGATGCCGATAGGCATGAATATGGGGATGCCGATGGGCATGCCCATGGGTCCGCCCCACCCCGGCGGCGGAGGACCCATTAGCGGCTACCACCATGGCGGCCCGCCCCCCGGCCACGGCGTGCACCCCGGTCCCGGCAGCCATAATGGCGGCCCGCCCAAGAATGTGCGCCAGTGCAACTTTTGGCGCAAGGGCAACTGCCGCAACGGCGACCGATGCCAGTACGCCCACTACTGATCTTTGTATATGCCCGAGCAACTGAGAATGAAGTTGCTTTTCAGTTACTCAATGATGTAATTGTCTTCGTAGATATGATTTTTTTCTATAGATTGGATATCAGTCAGGATATCAGGAGCAGCTGCCTCAGCTGACGCCGATGTCGTTGGTCCTCTTTTGTTGATGCTGATACCGAGCCCGTCATGTCCGCGGATGTCTCCGTAATCCCCGAATAACCGAGCGGATGGCGCTACCACAAGCCTAGTGCTTACTTTCATATCTGCGACCACGACCCCGTCGATGATAGAATCCGGTGCGCTCGGACGCCTGACCTTACGACCATCACACGATATATCGCTGCCACGCTTGTAACGCTGCGCTTCCCTCTGCATCGATACGACAAGACGATGACTTCGTAAGATGTCATCGAGGATGTGGCACGACCGCTGATCTCCCAGCGCACGCGTCGTGACCCTCGCCGCAGTATGACGGTCTCGCCGA
>ML014257.1:0-43007 GCA_003615045.1 Caulochytrium protostelioides | reverse complement strand
TACACTCGTACCACTCATCCCCGACACATATGATTCATACCTTCCTATAGTAGTTTTTGACGGTCTTGACGTTTCTGCACTTCCTTTTCATTTTAAACGTCTTCTCTTGTAGTGCACGAGACTTCCTCTTGATATCTTTATATACTATGGGCCCTTCCATTATATTTTGCTTTTTTTCAACTAGTTGTTCCTTCTCGAACTCGGGAACACTTTTGTTGAGAGCGGGGTCGAAGTCATTGAGCATCCTGCCGACTAAGCGGACTTCAACGGACGACGACGAGTGACTTAGCCGACAGCTACCAGGTTCTTAGACTAATGATACCTAGTCTGCGATGTAGGCTTTCCATTGCGCCCTTAACATCGCTGATCGGCCAGATATTCACGTCGCTACGGGCATTCCAATGTTTCACTTAGTAAATGCCCTCTTTTTCTGCTCCTAGGGCTCGGCTGAGGGGGGGGGCCTGACGGCGATCCCCAGCCAACCGACTCGGCCCCGGGGTGGCCGATGCCGAGGGGGTCGCCGCGACCCCCATCCATCCTCTATTCATGGTACCACCCTGCCCCCACATACACAATTACTTCAGTATACTTTTCGTATCCCTCATACTCTTCATATAGTACATATTGAGGGGGTTAGGTAGCTTTAACGGCTGAGCGCATGTCCTAGGACATGCGCTTGATATCTTTTTATACCCTCCATGGCCCCCCTTTCCTAATACATTCTCTTCCTTCAACAGTCCTTACTAGTCATGCGATCAATCTCTCAGACTGACTGTTGTTCGGTGAGAGTTTTTTGTTATTTCAGAACCTTCACTAGCTACTATGACGATTCTTCCACTTAAGAAATTCCGACAGCTCACATTTACCTTGACACCTTTGACCGTTGTAATATACGTTTATTTCCTGGAATAATTCATATGATAGCTATCGCTTTGTACTTTCTCAATCATCTTTCCTCCCCTTCGGATTTTTCATGTTGAAGTTTGTATCCCATTTTCTGTTCTACATGACTTCCCTCTATGTTCTGTATTGCGGTCTGGACCCGTCGCATCACACTTGAGCCCCCGTGCCCCGACGTGGCTCAGATCGAACTGGGCAACGTAGCACTACGAATAGGACGTCCCGGGCACGTTTCCAGCGTACCGCACGCCCTTGAGCCGTTACGTCTTATCCTACTTGACCATGATCTCTCTACAGTTCACGCCTCATCTGAACGTATCCTCTTATATATACCAGATAATCTCCACGGTCTGTCCTCTAATCCTACAGAGTTGTCTCATTCACCAGAGCCCGCTTTTACTATAACCAATACCCATACCTTAACCAACCTACTGCAACAGAGACTTAGTTATAGACTTCATCCTGTTACAATCGGAGGTTTCATCGCCGGGCCTAACAAGGCCCACCGACGTCCAATCACTTCCGCGACCAACACAACAAAAAATCACATCTCGTCTTCAACTGTACATTCGCTCTAACCAACCTTAGGTTACCGAAACATTCACCGACAGCTTCTTGCCACACAAAACAGTCCCTGTACACAACATCATCCGATCTTAGATGGTAAACCACAAAAAAGAAATTTCATTCCGTCATATGATCGCTATTGATCATACAACCACTTTGCCGCCGTCAGAAGCGTTTTCTGTCTACATTTTCAGTCCGTAGAATTTTCGGTCTTACTCCTTGGCCTCACCCTGATCTGATCTAAGTCAACCCAAAAAAAGAAACTTCATTCTCATTGTCATATAGCCGCTATGGACCATATAACCACATTGCTGTCGTCACAATCATTTTCTAACAACACTGCCCAACCCATCATTTTATTCAGTCATCTCCCGTGCCATCGATCTACCCTGACCTAAGGTCGACAACTCTCAAAACATGCGTCAATCGGTGGGGTGGCTCAAAAAGATCACCGGGCGCGCCCACGGCCACACGCTCGACATCGCCGCCCTGCGACACCTCGTGACGCAGGAAGTGGCACTTACCCCCGAAGAGATCGCTGCGGCAATGCGCCAGCATTACGTCCACCTATTTGCCGAGCCCCCGGCCACTCGAGGGACGTCAATCACTAGTGTAGCAGGCCACGAGGGACCGTCAAGGCGCCACGATTGGCACTCAACAAGGACTTCGGCGCCGCCAAACTTGGGCTAGCGACCGCCGCGCTGCCTGACTGGAAAGCCGCCGCCAGCGACGGCGTCACCAACGAGTTCCTGAAGGTATGTCTCTCGGAGGACCTACCCGATGCTACGTGCGCACGACGCATTGTTGGTATTGAAAATGATCCAGCAATCATAGGAGGTCCCCGGTCGGCGTAGCAATTCGCTCTTTTCCGTTCGAAGCCCAATCTCCATGAACCAAGAATTTTCAGATGTATCGTTGAAAATGCTGCCAAGATCACGAGGACTGATCCTGCACCATCGAAGACTCGCCGTAACAAAAGGACGTACCCAAACTGTCGTAAGAAGCTGAGAAAAATCTTCCGCCCCCTCTTCCGATAAAGGAAGTGGCTTGGGGCTGCGGGAAGGTGGTGTGACCTATCGGTCGGCCACTGTTTTACTTTCCATCGATCCATCGATCCATCCATCCAGACAATTGCTCCTCACGTCGTGGGACTATACCTTACTTTACTTGTATATGGGGGTTTGCCTGATAGGCCTCTCCTCCTTATAGCCCCCCTTTTACTTACTATCCCTCATCATCTGTAACGTCTAATTCATCATTTCGATATACTGAATCGTAACTTTCAGATAGACATCACCATGGACTGTCACAGTGGAACGGCCAAACTCAAAGCCATGCTGCGAAGTCTGAAAGGCACCGCTAGCAGCTGGCTTGAGTCACATACAGTGCTTGCCTTCACCCACCAAGTATGAAAACGCGGAAGCGGAGTTTATTCGGCGGGCTGCTACATTTGACGGCACAGAAGATGCGCTACTGGACCGCGTTCGCGCCCATCCGCAGCGACGCGGGGAATCCACTTTAGCGTATGTGAGTCGCTTTGGGGCCTTGTGCGACCGATCCCTTCAGCGGAGTATTCGCGGCATCGCAACATTCCTGATGTTCGAAGGAATGCAGCCGGTTCTCCGAAACAAAACAAGCGAACTTCTCTACACAATGGGCAAAGAGATCGTTGTGGATAACATTAAGACCTCTGTTCCCCCGAGTTGGAGAAGCGCACGCGAAAATGAACTGAAAGAGACTGAAAGAGAACATCGACGAGCTAGTGGAGAAAAAGTTAATCGCTCCTTCATCGTCCCCATACGCTTCCCCACCTTTCCTAGTCCCGAAAAAAGGGAGGAAAGAAACGCATGGTCGTCGAATATCGACGCCTCCACGAGGCAACAGTGAATGATGCCTGTCCACTACCGAACATGAAAGAGCAGATCAGAAGGTAGTAAAAGTTGACACTTTCGAAGAAGCAGTCGGTTCTGCGCAAACAGCGCATCCCTGTCTGGCGGTATCTGGCGCTTTGGTCTCGCACCATCACGCAGCGGCCGTACATACGCCTGGCGGGCTTGACGGTCCACTGCCCACATATAGCAGCTGCTGAGAAAGATCAATACCTCATAAGCAGCCCTTAAGTGATGCGGCGCGATGGGGCCACAGCGTGGCCGGCTGACGTCCGATTTTCATGAATCCAACGGGTATAAGTTGTTCGTTGAAGGACTGAAGGACTGCTACAGTCGTGACCGGGTGCTGGCGGATCATCGCCGTGACCGTAGTGAGGATGAGGGCCCCAAGGGACATGGAGCCCTTGAAGCTGCGGTAGATGAGCAGCTGAAGCCCCACGGCCAGGGGCCCAGATGATGCCCAGATGATATGGAGTTTTCGATAATCGATACTATAACGCTGATCTTGTTGTAAATCGAGGCGTGTGCGGTGCTATGATCTGAACTTGTTAAGTAGCTAGATTTGGCGTGCCTACGTGTCTCCTATGTGTGGCTACAGAAACACAGAACTTTGTGATGTACAGCATATGATATGGCCATATTATCAACACAGTATAAGGGGCGCACATTGTGCTCTGTCCATATGCGCCATTAGAGACACGTGTTCCCTTGATGGATTTCCTTAAATTTTCTATATCAAAGCGTTAGCCAAAACGTTACGTTAGTTGAATGAAAAGAATGATAAGAAACCGGAGTCATATGAAATAGAGCCTATGAGGCAATATACAAAATAGATAAGGTCAAGTATAGTTTCGCGATGGGAGTTGTTTTTGGATGGAAGGGTTGTAGATGGGTGGTAGAAAACAGCTGTAAGGAATAGGTCGAACGGTCCTCTATCAAATCCTCTCAATCCACTTGGTGATTGCCTATGGCGCGGCCAAGTTTGCTCCTGGGGGCCAGGGCGAGGCCGCCGTTCCAACAGCTCGTGCGTACCAGGCGTGCGCCCAGCGCTTCCGCACGGTCTTGGTCGATGAATTCTGGACGACCCAGGTGAATGCCGAGACGAACGAGATCCTGACCAAGGTGAAACCCCGCCAGGTTCGTCGGGTCCCGACCCGACGAAGCTGCCGATCGCTCGCACGTCCCGGGTCGGTGCTTCCCAAGCCGCGCCTGCGGCCGTGAACCCGGCTGGTACGTCCCGGTCAGGCGCTCGCTCGATGGCGCCGACGCGGGTCAACCTGTCCCGCAGGACGCGCACAGGCGCTACCCCGGCCGAGCCGACGCCGGCCACCCCGGTCGGCGAGACCCGGGTGGACGCCCAGACGCATGTGGTCCTGAAACCCGGCCAACGCCGGCGCCAGGGGACCACGGTCCGAGGGTTGCTGTGGTATGAAGTCCACCAACGGCCATGAAGCCATCCACAGCAAGTTGGTGAACCGCGACCTCCATGCCGCGTTGAACATCCGACGCTGCCTGGCCTTATCCGTTAGACCGACGACGCTGTGCCGCGGGCTGCCCGCCGGAACAAACCAGGCTGCCGCCCGAGGTCGGCAACGTCATCCGACACGGAACCGAATGCGCGTCTACCGCGGTGGGGGACCCCTGGGGGGCCCCATCGAGGACCTGGTGTGCGTGTTGCGTCCGTATATCCGACCGTACATAACTCGCATGGTCTCACGCCCCATCAAGTCTCTGACCGCGGCGTCCTTGTGCCTGCTCTTCGCTTGGCGGAGGATTCAAGATCGACTCGCGTATCGACCTGGAAGGAAAGCCCCCGTCGTCTGGGCGCCTGGTCTGACGCCTCCTTTGGCCTACGGCCCTGGCGGGACGCGGCCGGTCGCGGGGTGCTGGAGAACTGGCGCGCGTGGGTGCCTGCGCGTGGATGGTTTGCGATGCTTCGATGATTTCGGCGGTCGCTCCGCCCCCGTGCGGGGAGCCTGCCACGGGCGTGCGGAGCGTGCTGAAGTGCCGGAGGGCTCAGCGGGACCTCGCCGGTGGGGGGGAGGATCGCCGCCCGCCAGGAGGCGGTGGCCGAGGTCACCTGGACGAGGACCACCCCGCGGCCAGGGACGGGGAGCCGTGTGCGGTCACGCGGTGGTCCACGCGCGTGCGGCGTTGGTCCGGACGCTGGGTCGGCCTGGCGGGCCTTCCCCCCGAGAGCGCCCGGACGTGGGCCAGCGCCGCGTCGCCCTGCTGGGGCCCATGGCCCAAGCCCCAGCGGCGTCCACAACCTCCGGCCCGTTCCGCGTCAAACAACGTCCCTCGACATCGCTCGGCGGAGCGGTGAAACGTGGCGGAGGCAGGCGCCCCTCCGTCGTCCACGCGGGTCGACGCGAAGGCCGGGCCGCCGTGGACATGGGCTGGTTGCGGGTTGCGGGTGGACGAGCGGTGCCACGTGGCACCGTGGCGGTGACCTCCGATGGGGCAGCGGGCGGTCGTGGGCGGCGAGGATGGCATGACGGCCGCGCCAGCGGGACTTCGATGGCGCCGCCGCACCCAGTGCTACGCGAGCATGACGCAAGCGCATGTCGGAGGTGATCGTTGCTGCCACACACGGGTGTCGCGCCGCCAGCGCCAAGCCACGGTGTGGGCATGACGCGTGGACGCCGTGTCACAATGACGTAGGCTGGGTGCGCCGACCTCCAGCCCGCTGACCACGCCGCGCGATCCAGCGCCGAGCAACGATCCGAGCAACGATCCGAGCAACGATGCCAGCGACATCCCTGCAAGATTCAGGCGAGAACATGGTAGCCACATATAAGTGCCGCCCAGCTCACTTCGGCACCGGATTCCCGATGGGCAACGTGGATGGGCAACGTGGATGGGCAGCCTGGATGGGCAGCCTGGATGGAAAGCTGGGTGGGAAAGACGGATCCGTCGAGCCAGGATGCGATCTGGTTTCCTAACACGCCGATCGCCGCCTTCACCGGTGCCTCCCCTTCCCTTCACAGACTCAGTAGTGCGCACCGGCCAGCGACCCTGATTTTTATTTCTTTATTTTTTCGCCTTCTGGTGTGGTTGGGGCCCCGGACAGACCTGATCCCACACGCGAAGCCTCGGCCCTGAGAGCTCTTCGGCGCACAGCACGTGCCATGGTGGCCTTCTCTACGTGGCTCCCCATACAGAGCGCCATGCGGTCCTGTGACCCGGTGGCCGCACGACGGTCCGCAAAAGGCATCCTTTATCTCAGCGCGCTCGCATGCCTCATCTCCCAAAGCGCTGCGGCGGACGTCGGCCCGACACTGACGGCCGCGCTGGAAACGGGAAACAGCGATTGGTCGGCCTACAATGTGGCCCGCAACTTCACAGGGGTCCGCGGAATGACGCTGGACCCCGGATCGGGCGATCTCTTGGCGCTAAGCCGTTCTTCCCAGCAAGTGATCGCGATTTGGGAGGATGCCAGTGATCCCACGGGCTTTACCAACGCCACCATTCTGGACGTGGCGTCTCTGCCGGGCAGCCCCGTCTTGGCTCTGACCCACGGCCTGACATACTACCAAGCGAATCTGCTGGTCAGCAGCGCAACGGATGTGTATCAGTTCCCCTACCCGTCGGGGAGTCGCAAGGCAATCACGAATCCGCCTCGCACTGTGGTGTCTAACATTGCTGGCGGCGGCCGCGGGGGCGCGCCGCTGGGCCATCAGACGCGGTCCATCGAGATCAGTCCCGACGGACAATGGCTCTATGTCCAAATCGGAAGTCTCAACAACGTCGACGAAGACAGTTCCCGCAGCCAGATCCGGCGAGTGCCGTGGGCCGAGGCGCTCGCAGCCATCAATGCCGATACCGGCAGCATCGATTTCTCCGATATGGAAGTGTTTGCCGACGGCCTGCGCAACGCTGTGGCGTTCGCCCACGACCAGAAGGGCCAGCTGTGGGCCGCCGACAACGGCGCGGATGAGATCGAGCGGCCTGATATTGGTCTGGACCACCAGGAAAACCCTGTGGAGGAGATCAACCTCCTGGCGTCTTCGGGGCAGTTCTACGGCTACCCATTCTGCTTTTCATCCAATGAAACGAGTACCGATGGCACGGTGGTGCAGCGCGCGATGCCGGCGACGAAGGATGACGGCGTTCACTCGGATGCCTGGTGCCAGGACCCCAACAACAACACCGGCCCGCTCGCCACGCTGCCGGCTCACAGCAGCCCGATCGCGATGGCGTTCATGCCTTCGCATGCGGGTTGTGCCGCGGATGCCGACCCCAATAGCGCGCCGCTGTCCTTCCCATGCAGCTGGGTGGGCGACTTGTTTGTGACGACCCACGGGTCGTGGAACGCCGATGTCGCCCGCGGCTATGCCCTCTATCGTGTGCCGTTCGGCTCGGACGGGCGGCCGTTGTCGCAAGCGCCCGATATTCTGCTGCAGGCCACGGAGGCGGCCGCCACGTGCTCGCCGTCGGCCGGCGGGGGATTGGGGTGTTTCCGTCCGTCGGGGCTGGTCGTCAAGAATGGGACCTTCTTTGTCGCCAGTGACGCCACAGGCGACATTGTCTATCTGGTCAACAGCGCCGGCAGTAAAAGTGCCGCCTCGTCGTTGGCCAGTCCCCGCATCTCGTCTCCCCAGGCCGTGCTCGCCACGATTGCCTTTTTATTTGTGGCCATGATGTAATGCATTGTCATGATGGCTCAGCGAGCCTGGCGTGACGCTGATGTCGTCGTGATTATCGTGGGGGGCCGGGCATGATGTTCCGCAGTTCGGGCTTCCGGTGAATGGACAGGATCGGCATGGCTCGAAGCGTTCCAATGGGACGGAACAGCTCTTTAAATTGCGGCATTACTCCGCTGTATTCTTCGGCCAGTGTCATCGTTTCGCGAAAAAAAAGGGTTAGCCGGGGCTCTGTGCCTTTCTTTTGCCACTCCTACCCTTCCCGTGTCAATTTTATGTAAATATTTTCTTGAGTTGAGTTGAGTTGTTCAGATCATGAGCTGGCAGCAGGGCCGGAGACGCCACTCTCGCCGCCCTGACTCGCAAATCCATGATGGCGGCGAGTTAAAAAGCCCACTCCACAGATGGATGCGAATGTCTCTCTGCCTGCTCGACTTGTCTATCTCTACGAGCGTCCGCCCAAGGTATTCGCGATCTTGGGCGGACGATAGCCCCACCCGCTCCTCATCGTCGTGGCCAGCGACGCTAGCACGACCGTTGCCCTTCCCCGACCGAGCGCCGTACCTCCTCGTCTTTCGGCCCACCATGTGGTTCCCTGTCCAGGCCCTCGCGGTCCTGCTAATGCTGGTGCACGCGAGTGCCGCCCACCCGGATTCGACAGCGGTCGGCGGGGTCGGCGAGTCTGCTTCCCGCCCCACGGCGGTCGTTCCGTCCCCGGCGGTGCGGGATCGGGCCCGTCGGCTGGTTCGCCGCCATATGGTGAGACGCCACCTGCACCGCCGTCTCATGCGGCGCGGGGTGGTGCCCGGCAGGATAGCGCCAGGCCATGAGTCCCCCGCGGTTCACATTCATACCCAAGGTGTGGACATGACGCTTCACAGCCAGCTCATGTCAGCACAGACGCAGCAGCACCGAGCCAATAGCGTGGGGAGGGAATCCGGTCTGGACCGGTCGTATCTGTTCGACTCTGGCCGCGTGGCGGCCTGGCACCGCCCTGACACCGGCTCAATCGCTCCGCTCCAGAACTGATCTGGTGCTCCCGGCCCCCTATTCTGTATTTTCCTATAAGATGATCTGTATAACGATATCCTTCTTGGTGGTCTGAACTCGGTGGCGAGCGTGTGGGCAGCCAACCCCAGCTCTCGCTCATCCTCACCTGCTCATCCGTCACGGCGCCTCTTGTCACCGCTCAAGGTGACGAGGGCGCACTGGTGGCCGGCGTGCTCACCAGACTGCTCAAGCTCGACGTCGAGGGGGAGGTCGTGACAGAGGCCCCGCTCCCGGACTCGGTGGTCTCGCTCGCCCCCCCGCGGACCGACCCGTCGCGGGCACGCCATCGGGGAGACGACAGGGGCGGGCCGTCCGTGTCGCGAGAGAGGGCCACGTGCTCGCGGTGTTTCAAAGCCGACGTCGAGGACGTCAGCGAACTCGGGGCCTTGGCCCGTCGTGGCGATCGGCGGTCGTAGAAGAGCAGACTTGCATGCTGCGCGCCGTACCCGTAGACCTGGTGCCGCGGATCCGCGAGGGGCTCGACCTGCGTGTCCGACACCCGGTACCACCAGCGTCGACGCTTGGCAGCGCCGCTGGGCTCCGCCGGAGGCGCCGCGTCCGGCACGCAGACCTGCCGCAGCGCGGTGTAGTGACCGGAGTCGTGGCCACCGAAGTGCAGCACCACGGCGCGCAGCCCGTATTCGACGGCCTGGCCGCCCGGGCGCTCCGCCAGGCGCGCGTGGAGCTCCGGCAAGGAGGCGGGGCCCGGCGCGGGCATGTCGCCGGGGCCGCCGGGGCCCCAGCCGCCCTCGATGCTGCCGCCGACGCCAGCGTCCACGCCAAGCGTCTCACGGAAGATAACGGGCCGACGGTCCTTGTAGACGTCGCCGTACGGGCTGATGGCGGACCGCTGGATGTGGATGCACAACGTCGGGGGCCATCGCACGACGACCGTTGTCCGCTGCACGACGGCGTCCGGCGCGACAGGTGGCCGCGGAATCAGCGTGATCTTGCTCTGGCCCTCCGAGGCGAAGCTGTAGTGGTGCGACGCGAGCGCTTGCTTGAGCAGGCGCGCCTGCTCGGCGACGACCGCCAAGTGCGGCACGGCGAGCGACGCTTGCTGAGCCTTCGCTGTCCGCGGCTTGGCGGGCTGCTTGCGCGAAGCCCCGGCAGCGCCATGCTTGCCGCCGCGCTTGCCGCTGGCCGGCAGGGGCGAGGGGGCTGCGGCGAGGGCCACGAGCCGTTCGGCCTCGACCAGCGTCTCATCGGCCACGCGGCACCACGCACGGAGACGGCAACGGTCGCAGGCGTAGCCCTCGATGGCCTCGGGCCGCATATAGTGAGCGAGCAGATCCTCGACGCGGGTGCGGTCGTCGCGGCCAGCCGGCGGGATCGCGAGCGAGAGGCTCGTGAAGGTCTCGAGGCGGAGCGGCGTCGTGTACCGGCAGACGCGGCAGTGGATGCGGGTACCGAGCAGACCCGTGAGCGGGATCGCGCAAGCGACCCGGCAGGCGTCCGCGTCGAGGCGCGACTCGCGCGCGGCGGCCGTGACGACGGGCAGCCCGAGCCTGGGCGCGCGGCCGGCACCGACGGCAGCGAAGGCCGTCGCCGCCTCGAAGGGGCCCCAGGCGCGCGGCACCAGGCGGCGCGTCTCCTCGAGGCCGACCGCGGCCAGAAGCGTCAGCAGCTCGTGGGCGTCCTGCTGCCGGAACGAGAGGAAGTGGCGTGCGGCGGTCCCGTTGACAGCGCCGCCCTCGCCGGGCCCGAGTCGCTGTGCGCTGTTCGTCAGAGCTGCAAAGACAGCCGACGGCACCGCGGTCTGGCCGTTCCCACCGCGCGGCGGCTCGCCGCGGCAGAGGGCGTCGGCGTTCGCGTTAATCGCCGCCCACAGGTCATGGAGCGCGCTCAGCAGCGTCTCGTCGATCGCCAGCGCCGGCGACAGCGACGCGCGGCGCGATGGGGCGCCGTCGACTTCGCGGCGCACCCAGGACACGACGTGCTCACAGGCCGCCAGCGACTGGAGGACGCTCGCCATGAAGCACGTGTTGCCCAGGTTGACGAGGCCGGCAGGCGCGCTCGAGGCGAGGGTGGCCTCGTGGCCGGCGCGGGCGGGGCTTCTCCGACCGCGGTCGTAGCGGTGCGCCGACGGCATCGGCGGGATCGGTTCCGCGTCGAGGGCACGGACGGCACGAACAAATCCCATCGTCAGCAGGGCGATCGTCAGCCCGGCGCCGGCCTGGGCGATCAGCAGCGGCGGCGCGGCGGCGAGTCGGCGGCCGGCGGTCAGCGTGAGCCGCTGCATGGCCTCCGTGACGCTGGCCAGATAAGCGTCCATCGTGCCCGCCGTGATCCATGGCGGGATCAAGGGCACGGTCCAGGGCGCCGACATGGCGGGGTGTGCGGGGTTGCGCGCGGGAGACGGCCGCAGCAGCGGAGCCAACAGAGTCGGCGGCAGTAGAGGCGGTTCGCGGGGCGATCGCGCGTCGAATGCCTCGCGAGACGCGGCGTAAGGATTATCACCCGCTGTCGGGTGATCCGATCGGCACGCTCGGCCGAGAGCCAGACGTTGTCCATATCCGTATCCCTATGGGCATTGGCATTGGCTTTGGCATTGAAGCCAGCGTCAGGGGCAGCAGGACCCGTTCGCTCAGATACCCCCAAGAGGGATATAGTGAGATGTCCGTGTCGGCCGAATGCTGCCTAAGCCCCTTTCTGACCGATACCGCCGGCCGCCGGCCGAACGACAGGGACAGGGCCAAGACCCGCCGAAAGCCGGAAAAGACGAACAAAGAAGCCCGCTCCGCCCGCGCCTGGGCCTGGGCCGAGTCCTGCCGATGCCCGTCAGGTCCGATGGTCCCACCCGCAGCATCCGCCTCGGTTTGGTCACTCAGCCCCGCGCGTGGCCAATCGACCACCCGATCGGCGACATGGCTGTTTAACACTGGAAGGTTGGTATTTTAGAGAAGCAGAGAAAACGCGGTGCGGCCAAACGAACGCACGGGCTATGAGGGAGCCTTGAGCGGGAATGCGAGAAACAGGAGCGGAAACAGAGAAAGAGGGAGAGCGAGGGCTCGCTGGCGAGATGCCCGGCGGGGAGGCAGCCGTAGCAGCACGATGCGGAGTAGAACAGGGCAGAGCAGAACAGGAAACAGGGGTGATTATGAAGAGACGCTCACGACAGCCCCTGGACGGCGCGGCCCCCCGGCGAGGCAATCTTGATGCCCTTGTACAGGTACGCGTCCATGTCGCTGAGGAACAAGCGCGACTCCGGCAGGCCCTCGAGCCAACGGATGGTCGGCACGATCTTGCCGGTCCCGACGCAGGTCATCCACTTCGGGAGGTAGAGCACCTTCCAGACAATGAGCCGGCCGCCGGCCGTGCGCGGCGCCTTGCTCGGCGCGACGGCCATGCACGTGTCCACCAGCAGCCGCACCACGCTGTCCGAGAAGCGGCTGCAGACGCGGGTATCGGTGGGCGGCGGCGGGCCCTTCGGCACGAGCACCCCGCCGCTGCCCATCACCGCGCCAAAGGCGGTGCGTGCGCTCTGTGAGCCGCGGCTTGATAGGGTCCCGCTGCCGTGGGCACCCGCCGCCGTCGCCGGCGAGCCGGCCACGAGGCTGCGCGACGCGAGCGGCGGCGAGGCCCAGCCGTACTCGGAGCCCTCGGTGTCCGGGTCCTTGATCACGACGCCGTTCGGCGAGGTGATTTCGTGCGCGGTGCTCGCGGCCGCCGTGATGGCCGCCGCGCTCAGGCTGAGCCCCTGGGTCGCCGAGATGGGCGACGCCGTGATGGCGGCCGTCGAGGTGGCCGAGCGCTGCTGCTGCTGCATCTGCTGGGCGTGCTGAAGCTGCAGGTGTGTCGGGATCGGGTGGGAGGCGCCATAGACAGGCGCGTTGGCGCCGTTGCCCGTCGTCACCGGCACACCGCTGCCGCTGAGGATCCCGTTCACGCAGCGGCACGCCGTGCCGAGGCGGCGCAAGCGGGGCAGCTTGGCGTCCATGATGGCCAGCAGATGCAGGTCGGTGCAGCCGCACGGCAGGTCCAGGTCCTGCAGCATCGGGTTGCACTGCAAAAAGATGGTGAGCAGATCCGAGTCGATTCCGCCCGGGTGGCCGGACAGGTCGAGACGGCGCAGGTGCGTGGTCTGGCGGGCGATGTTGGAGAGCCCGCGGAACATCAACACCGGGTTCCAGATGCCCGGGGGGTACTTCTGGTTAGCGGTCGCGGCGCCCAGCTCGCCGAGCCCGAGGCTGCCCGTGTTGTGCTGGCCCGGAAGGCCGACCGTGCCGTTGCGCGGCAGGACGCGCGCCGGCGTGAGCACGAGCGACTCGAGGCTCTGGGCGCCCTTCTCTTCGACAAGGAACCACGCGTTGGCCGTGAACGTCGGGAGGACCTGCGGGATATGGAGGGTGCGCAGCGTCTGGGGCTCGCATCGGCGCAGCAGATCCAGCACGAGGCGCTCGCTGATCTTGGTGCAGCCGCGCGAGATATAGAAGTGGGCCAGTTGCGGGAAGCGGATCGCGTCCGAGAGGAACTCGCGCGGCTCCATCGTCAAGAACGCATCGTCCACGACCGAGAACGCCAGGGATTCCAGCGAGCCCTGGACCAGCGCCAGAACGCGCTGCACGGCCTGCCAGACGGGCCGGTGGTCGCCGCGGCTGGCGCCGCAGACGATCTGGTAGACATCCAGCTCGCGCACAAAGGTATGATAGCCGGTCAGTGTTGCGAGGCCTTGCTCGGAGGCCTCGAGGGTGTTGAGGAAGCACATCAGACGCTTACCGCTGGACCCCGAGAAGACGGCCGCGCGGTAGACGTGGCGCGCGGCGGCCGCGTGCCAGTTGCGGTTGACGCGCAGCAGCGGCAGCAGATCCTCGGGCGCGCAGTAGCTGCAGATGCGGTCCAGCAAGTTGCCGTCCAAATCGCAGCTCTGCCGCGTGGTGTCCGCCTGCGTCACAGCCATCACGTACGGGCGGGCCTCGATCTGGCCGTCCGGGCCGCGGGCGCATGCCTCTGGCGGCGGCGGCAGATATGGGATATCATGGATCGAGCTGGTGGGGTCGAGGGCGGTCGGCGTGAGGCCGCCCGGGCCGGGCCGCGGGCTCATGCGGTGGTAAGGCAGGGCGCCAGCGCTCATACCCGGCGAGCCGGCCGCGGCGGTCGGCGGGCGGAAGGGGCTGCCGTGCAGCGCCGACGGTGAGTAGGTGCGGGACGTCGTCGCGTACGCATTGGCGTTGAACAGCGACGGCGACAGGCCGCCGGGACTGCTGCGCGGCGCCATCTGGGGCGAGGATCGAGCCGTGGCGGCGCTGGCTTTGTAGCCGGAGCGGCCAAGGTCCGTGTTGGTGTTGTTCGGGCCGCCGTAGCCGCTGAGACCCTGCGGATTCAGTCCGGGCATGACAACCGCGGCAAGGCTGAGGCGCGCTCGCGGTATGAAAGGGTATGACGGGCAAAGCAAGGGCGCGGAGTCAGAATGAGAGGAGGCCGTTCTGGAGGGGGCTGGGGATCCGCGTCGAGAAGGGCCGTGACGGTCACGCGGTATCGATGCCGAGACCGATGTCGAATGTCCGTAGCAGGATATCCCTTTTTTTTCTTTGAACAGGCCTCGTCTTCTTATAGGAGTTGGCGGAAAAGCCGTCGGTCGCCGTCGTTTTGCGGGTCGTCAGCGAATGACCATGCGATGGGCCTGTGCGCAAGGGTCGGACGGGTCGGTCGAGGCGGTCGGTCGGGACGGCCGGCCGATGAAGGGGTAATGTTGTTATCTTTTGCCTGCCTTTCCGCGCGTCACGTTGGAGCGGACCCGTTGAGACGAACAGCCGGAACGGCCCGATGAGGGTGCAGGTGCCAGTGACCAACACAGTGCTTTCCGACGCGGTCGACGCAGAGGACACTAGGGTGTCGTGAGGTTTCGGTCACGCGTGGGTGGCGGAGTTCGCGGCCGGCGGCGGGATACGGAGGCGATGGGCCCTCTCTGAGGAAAAAAAGGACGCAACCAGTGGGGGTAATAGCGTTCAACGCCACACTCCACTTTTCTTCGAGCAAACGATCAACGTTCTGTCGAATCAACAAGACCAAAAACAGGCGAGAGGGTATCAGCAGATCCTATACAGAAGGACCAGATGGCGGGTATGGTTGGTAAGCTGCGGGGGGGTTAACGCACAATATCGAGTCGTTGGTTGTGAATGAACATCACCTGGATGTCCTCAATGAGATACAGCGATTCTAACGGAGAACACCTCCCCGTCCACCGACAACCGCCGTGGAAAGACCCGACGGATACATCTCGGCATAAAATCAACGCAATAAGAAGAGATGGTCCTCGATCGATGGCGTTAGCGAGCTGCGGTGACCGACGGCTTATGAGGTCTTTGGCGGGGCCAGTGCTTCCACCCAGTCGTGGGGTGCCCAGCACGCCGATGCGGGTGCGGCGGGAGCGAGCAGCGCATCAAGCACGAGACAGCGATCGGCGTCCAGGCACAGCGCCAGCTTCGTCTCCCGTCGCCCTCGCCCGCGCTCCTAATTGTATGGAGTCGCTCCGGATCCCGCGGATAGCCTGCACGCCGTTCGAGCCCGACACCCGACAAAAAATTTGGAGCCCGAGAAAAATGCCACATCCAGGGTGTTGCTGAGAGGCCTGGGTGCCGCTCGGGCCGCGTTTCGGCCGAGGATGCGGCATTCATGCTACGGCTCCCAGGCCAAGCGCCGGCCCGGGGAGCGTAAATCGAGAGGACCTTCTGGGACGACGCGGGGCCCCGGCAGCGGAGACAATCGCTCCATGGCCTACTCAGGGATCACGGGGGGCCTCCAGGCCGACTCCTATCCGAGCCACTGCCTGGCGCCGAGTCGTAGCGGACCTCGCTCAGTCCGACCAGCAGAGAGAGCTAAGAGAAGCGGCACCACCGCTTACCCCCCGCGGGATGCTGAATGGCAAGCCTGCTTGCCAGCGCGATGCCGAAGCGCCCTGCATGGCCGCCGCTGCAGCCGTGTCAGCACCCGTCCCGCGTCGCCTCATCTGTCTCCGGGAAACGATGCGAAGCGTTACGACAAAGGCGCGGTACAACGGCTGTGGAGGCCTCAAAGCATGACACCAGCCCTTGCTCTTCCTCCTGCAGATTCGTGGGCATGGGGTCATCTGGCCTCCACGCAGCAGGCGGGATGGGAGCATCATGCAGAAACCCTGTCCATACACGCACATGCACCCCCTGTTTTTGACTTCGAGCACTCGCCATGGACGGCCGGCTGCCATGCATCGCGACGGCATCCGGTCGACTGCGCAGAACGCATCACGCCGCTGGAAGCAGAGGCTCGCCCGTTCAGGAGGGCGATGGGGTTCGATGCTGGGGGGAACGATCCTGGGCAGGGCGTTCTGTGCCGCGACAGACGACCCACTATTGAGCATTCGCGGTCAGAGCGAATCTAACGATCGGTCCGTAATATTGCCCGTACCGAGCCTCCAGCGGTATGAGTTCCCCGAGTTGCAACAATAACGCTGGTGGCATTCGATTCCTTTTCTTTATGGGACATATGCGCTTGGGTAGGCTATGTTTGACGTGTTACGTCGTGGCGGTAGAGCGCCGCGGTCTTGGGTTCGGCCGCCGTTTCGCAGACGACGCTTCTTCCTTCACCGCTGCTGCGGACTTGGGACGTTTGGACGTGAGGGTCTGGCCGACGCTGGCCTCATAGAATGCCATGCGCAGGTCTGCCGCGAACAAGACGGTATGCGCCCATCCCGCATAGGGCCCAAATAGGGCGCCGAAGTGCTGGCCGATCTGGTCGTACACGCGCGGGGTCAGCGTCTTAGGAAGCGCCGCGTCATCGCGGAACAAGCCGTAGTCCCGCGTCGCGATCTGCCAGACGTGCGTGTCCACGGGGATCCGGTCCGCCTGGTCGAGGCTCATCAGGCAGATGCAGTCGGCGACCTTAGCGCCGACGCCAGGAAGCGCCATCAGCGCTGCGCGCGCGTCCTCCCGCGGCTGCTGCCGCAAGCTCGTCAGATACCGCGATCCCACGGGCACCTCATGTGGTGGGCATGCCTTCGGCGGCCGCCTGTCTGCCGTGTAGGCCTGCTCGTGCGCAAGCAGCGCCTGCACGGTGGCGGCAATGAACTTGGCGCGGTAGCCGAACCCGTGCTGGCGTAGCCGGACCTCCATCGCGGCGGGCGCCTCGTGCGCAAGCTGCAGAAGGGTGGGGAACGCATAGAAGACGGTCTCTGGATGGGTGGGGACGCGGCCGACGGGCGAGCCGTAAAGCCGCGCGAGGGTCTGGACCATGGTCGCGATGCGCGGGATCGCATTGTTGGACGAGCAGATAAAGGATAGCACGTTCTCGAGCGGGTCCTGCCGCAGCATCCGGATGCCCGGATAGTGCGGAGCCTTGGCGGCGAAGTGGGCGGGGTCGGCGCGCCGCCACTGGTCGTACAGCGGCGCGAGACGGGTGCCGAGCTGGAAGTAGTCGACGAGCCACGCCGCCATCTGCTCGGTCTCGTGCCTGGTGACGTCGCTCGCGCCGTCCGTCACCGGCGTTCCTGCTCCAGGAGGCGGCTCGTAGGTGGTAAAGTCGACGTCGTATGCCGTCTCGGTCTCCGCGCCAGCCAGGTTCCTGCAAGCAGGCGTCGATAACTGGGGAAGGCAGAAGATGCCGGTCGACGGGTCGCGGTCAGGCAACTGCTGGCGCAGCGTCACGAGCCTGCCGTGCACAGTGCTCGTCCACTCGCCGGCGCTCGTCTGGACCCACCGGAAGGCTTGGCCGTTGCGGAGCAGGCAGGGCAGGTTGACCTCATCGAAGCCAGATCCGGGCAAGCGCGTCCATCCTCGAGGCTTGCAGATTGCTAGATTGGTCAGCGACGCTCCTTCCTGTTGAATGGGATGGGCGAGGGCGGCCCGGGGCGATACTAATGATTGTGGCAATTCAGGCGATCCTGGCAATCCTGCCGGTCGTTGTGAAAGCGGTCCTTGCTTCACGGACGATCGCGGTATCGTCGCTTCTGGCTTCACGGCCGTCGAGGAAGCTTTGGGATTCGATACCCCGTGGGGTTTTATCGATGCGGACAGGAGGGTCTGGCGGCCATCAGTGACGCGTGCAGCAGGTGACAATACGGGACGGCGGCATCGTGTCGAGCGACGCAGGCCGACGGGCGACTCGATCGTCATGACGGTCCGAGGTGTGACGAGACGGCGTCCGGAGCGGCAAAGCATCTGCTCTTGATGAGCGATACCGATCGCCGATCGATGCCGCTAAAGCTTTGCAATGCCGTGCGTTGCGATGCGAGGCGAGTCGGGGCGATGCAGGACAGGCATGCGGGTCGTGGGCGCAGATCGTGATAACCAGCACCTGCAGCTCATAGTTCATATGCATGGAACCCGTATGGTCCGTGATCTATGGAGGTCGATGCTGCCTTTTTTACGGTATCGCCGCTTCGTCGGGATTTGTAGCCAACTCCATGTTACGATCTCGACTTCTCCTGCCACGGCGCCACGCAGCGGAGTTTTCGATCATCGACCCGCGCCCGGGGGCTGGCACCCGAGTGGCGCAAGCCGGCTGACGCGTGGCCTTCGATTGCTCTGCCTTCGCGAGTGGCGCACGTGGCGCATTGTGTGGCGCGTCCGTCACCCGCTGGGTCCACGTCCCTCAGCGCGAGCCATCATCTGGACCACCACCACAACCGCTGCGAACGGCTCCACCAGCGATCGTGGCGATCATTGAAGATATCCACGATCGCGACATCTCTACGGACACCGCGTGGGGTCTAGCAGCGACGGGGTTCAGTCTCCCTGCCGGAGTCCTGCTCCACCCCCGCGTATACCTCCGCGGATACCCCCGCCCGTTTTCGCCATGGAGTGCCAGCTGGAGCCGTCCCAGGTAGCGCAGTTCGCTCGCCTGCTGGCGTGCCTGCAACGGCTCGGCGAACACATCACGATCGAGCCCGGCTACGACCGGCTGTACCTGTTCACGCACAACGGCTCCTTCTCCTCGTTCGCCTTCCTGACCTTGCTCCCGGGCTTCTTTGCCCAGTATCACTACACGGGCGCCCAGCCTCCGGCGCCCGCCGCCAACACTCAGGGACCGCCGCCGGCCTCCCAGCAGCTGAACCCCGTGCCTCCGCTCGCGCCGGGGTCCCAAGCCACGCGGGTGACGGGGTATAACGACGACGATGCCTCGCAGCGGCCGCGGCCGCCGGCCTCGCAGTCCCACGGCCGGCCCCCCGGCGGCCCCGGCGGCCGGTCGTTCCGGTTCCCAGCGCTGGCGCTGACACGTCTGTTCCGACAGAAGTCGCAGCTCGAAGCGTTGCGCCGCTGCACGATGACGCTGCTCAGCGTCGCGGATGGCCACGACGACGACGCGATGGTGCTGACGATGGCGTGCAGCGGTGGCGTCACCAAGGTCTATCGGTTCGTCTACGCCGTCGCGGATGGCCTCCGCGCGCTGTACAGCAAGTCGGCCTCGCCGAATGCGTGGACCGTCAGCCCGGGCGTGCTCGCCGTGTGGCTCCAGCACTTCGACAGCCGGCTCGACGACGTCACCATGATGTGCGAGGCCGCGTCGACGGACCTGCCCGTCCGCGGGCGCCAGCTGCCGATCGCGCAGGCCGGCGGCCGCCGCCATCTGAAGTCCGTGCGCCGGGTGAAGTTCAAGAGCCATACCGAAGGGGGCGGCCGCGGGGGTGGCGGGATCGCTGGTGACGGCGGCGGCGGCGGCGGCGGCGGCGATGGCGAGGCAGACGCGGCCTCGCTCCCGCGCCGGCGGCTGGGCACCCAGCTCGTGGTCGACCCGTCCGAGTTCGACGTGTTCCGCGTGCAAACGGACGTCTCGCTGACGTTCAGTATCCGCGACTTCCGCACGATCTTGTCCTTTGCCGAGCGTATGGAAGAGCGGCTCAGCGCGTACTTTGACGTCGACGGCTCGCCGATCGTGTTCGGCATCAAAGCGAGCGATCTTCTCTATGAAGCCGATTTCATCCTCGGCACCCTCAATCCCTCCCACGCGCCGCCCGATATGGTCACCGAGGACGGCGAAATCATGACCGACCAGCAGGGCGTCAACTCGCAATCCCATCACCCGCCGCCGCCGCTCCCGCTGCCGGTGCCGTCCACGTCCGGCTTCGAAACCCGACCCCGGCGGCCGTCGCGATACGAGCCGCCGCCACCGGCCGCGCGGCCTGCCCCGCGGCCGATTGCTGAGGAAGACGAAGCGGCGGCGTCGCAGGCGACGAGCACGGGCGCGTCCTACGGCGACGGGGGCGGTGGGTTTGACTTGACCGCCGCCGTCGCCGCCGCCGCCACCCGGTCGCCGTCCTCGGTCTCACCCGTGTCGTCCGTGTTCCCTCCACCCGCGGCGCCGCATCCATACCCGCGACCCATGACGATCGCGTCGCAGGACACCGAAGCCTCGGCGCGGTCGCCGCGGACGGGCGCGACCACGCGCGAGGCCGAGGACGCCGTGATGGCCGATCTCGCGAGTGGCAGCGCCGACGGCACGGGGGCACCGCCGTCGCTACCCCCGCTGGAGCGCGAGGACGCGCCGCTGCAGCCGTCCCACTCGGCGGTGCTGGTCGCCGACGACTTCCGTACCGGATCCGACCGTTGGGGCGCCGCAGTCCCGTTGACGCCGACGCCGGCGCCCACGGCGCCGTCCATCACCATCGTTGAAGCCTCGCCGACGCCGGCGGCGGGCGCCAGGTCCTTCCCGGCGACGGCGGCGACCGTTGTCGGCTCGACGCCTCGCGGCCGCGACGGCGGCAGCGACCGCGTCGGCCACGTGGCGCCGTCACCCGCCGTCGAGGTCGTGGACGTGGAGGTGGACGAAGTCGCGGCGTCGCCGACGTATCGTGACGAGAGCAGCGACCCGCACATCCCGAACGGGCTGTCGATGGGCACGGCGCCTCTGGCGCGGGCGGCCGGCGCCGCTCGGCCCCGCGTCGTCGCGCTCCCACACCACATCGCACCCTCGCTGCGTCCGAGCGTCGGCCTCTCGCACCCGCACTTGCTCACGGACGGCGACGATCCCATCGATGGGATGGACGATGATCAGCAGAGCATCGGCACGCACGACGGCGGGTTCTCGGCCGACGCGGGCCTCGACGACGTGGTGCCGGCCTCCCAGCCGAGGCGGGGCGCCGCCACAGGCGCAGCGAGGAGCGGTCCTCCCGCCCCGCAATCGTTCAAGGACCAGGACAAGGACAAGGACAAGGGCGATGCCGTGGGCGACCACGACGACCGTGGCAGCGGCGACGAGGAGGGCATCGACGACGAGGAGCGCGACGGACCGCCGTCGAAACGCCGCGCATACCCGGGCGGCGGACTCTCGCGCCGCTTATACCTCGCGCGGCAGCAGCGGCCGCCGTCCCGTGACGCGGCCGGCTGAACCAGAATGGACGAGGGCGCGCGTCGAGGCGACAGGGTGGGGCGGCGCCTCTTGGATTGATCGACGGCCAAGCCTGGCATGCTTGTAGCCCCGCCGGGCGGCTGGCGGCGGCGGCGGCGGCGGCGGCGGCGGCGACGGCCGGTCGGGGGCGGTGGCGGGACGCCATGCTTGAAGACCGCGCCATGGGTCGCCGCCGGGAGGGGTCTGCGCACGTGGCTTAGCGATGCATGACGCCGGTCGGGACCCCTGCGCGGCGGCGGTGGGACCGTCGCCCTCCGGCGACGTCGGGACCCGTGGCCCTCGGCGGCTCGGCCGTCGCCGTCTCTGGGCTCAGTATGAACGTTCGTCTGGACGCAGCAACCCTTATCTGAGCATTGGTCGGCGGCTGGGCCGGAAGAGCGACGCGTCGGCCATACCGTCGTCATCGGCATCGGCACGCCGCTGTGACTGTCGTCATCGGTGGTTGGCTGGCTCCGCTTCCGACGTCACTTCTACCCCCGCCAACTTTGGACGGTTGTTTTTTTCGCTTAGCCGCGAGACACACTGGGAATTGCGACGGCGACTTGAGCAGACGACCCCGCTAACGTGTCAAGACACGCGATCGCATTCTTTCTCGGCCCTGTGCTCCATCACAGCCCGTTTCATTCCGTTCTATCCCATCGCATGTGAGGCTCGACGCCACGTACGCTCGCCCATCTCGTCCCCGCTCGCGGCTCCACGACGGATCGCCGAACCACTCGTTTCTACCCGATCGATTAGTTTTCTTTTCTTTGACCAGCATTGGACGCCCGAGTCAAAACGGATCCGTCTCGAGAAACTTGATTAGCGGGGGCGTTCCGGGCGTTCCGTACCGATCATCGCTATTGGCTGACCCCACGATCCGGACTGACGTGCGTGGAACACGACGCTATCTCATTACAAGTGCATTCGCCCCGCCTCGCCCCCGCCTTGCCTCGCCTGTGTCTTAATAGGTCTTCTCAGAACGAGCGCTTCACGACGCAACTCCGCCTCTTTCCCGAGCGTCGGCGGACCTATCCGGTTCTCTGTGCATCATCAGTGTTTCCCCCACGTCGAGACGCATCGGCCTCGCCGCCGCCGCCGCCGTCGCGCTATTTAGTTCCGCCCCTCCACCGGCCGGGTGTCGCCGCCATGTACATCAAGCAGATCATTCTCCAGGGCTTCAAGTCCTATAAGGAGCAGACCGTCATCGAGCCTTTTTCGAGCCGCCACAATGTCATTGTCGGGCGCAACGGGTCCGGCAAGAGCAATTTCTTTTGGGCGATCCGCTTCGTGCTTGGCGACGCATACACGAGCCTTACTCGCGAAGAGCGCCAGAGCTTGCTCCACGAGGGTCACGGCCCTTCGACCGTCTCGGCCTATGTCGAGATCATCTTTGACAACGCCCAGAACCGCTTCCCCACCGGGCGGGATGAGGTCGTGCTGCGCCGCACCGTCGGCCTCAAGAAGGACGAATATGCGCTCGATCGCAAGTCCGTGCCCCGCACCGAAGTGCTGAACCTGCTAGAGAGCGCCGGCTTCTCGCGCTGCAACCCGTACTACATCGTGCCGCAGGGCCGCATTACGATGCTCATGAACGCCAAGGATCGCGAGCGCCTGCAGCTGCTCAAGGAAGTCGCGGGCACGAGCGTCTACGAGCAGCGCCGCACCGAGTCCATCAGGATCATGGAGGATACGCAAGCGAAGCGCGCCAAGATCGACGAGATGCTGACCTTCATCGAGGAGCGGCTCTCGGAGCTCGAGGAAGAGAAGAACGAGCTCAAGCAGTACCAGGAGCTCGACCGCGAGCGGCGCTGTCTCGAGTATACCATTTTCTCGCGCGAGCAGAGCGACGCTCTCGAGAAGCTGGACCAGCTCGAGGAAGAGCGACGCGCCCAAGTGGATGATGTTAACCACGCCCAGAGCCAGATCAGCGCCCAGGAGCGTCAGATAGCGCTTTTCCAGCAGGAACTCGATGCGCTGCGCGAACAACTCAAGTGCACGGAGGTCGACCAGAGTTCGCGCAGCGAGGAGCGCAAGGAGCTCGAGCGCCAGCAGGTCGACCTCGAGATGCAGCTCGAGGACTTGCTGCATCGTGTCACGAAGGCCGACGCCGATCTGAGCGAGCACCTCGCCATGCGTCAAGAGTTGGAGCAGCAGCGCCAGCAGGCCGAAACTTTCCTGGCTGAAGGCAATGCCCAGTTCACGCGGCTCCAGGAGGCCGAAAAGCGCCAGTCCCAGGAGGTCTTAGCACTTAAAGTCCATCGCGACCATGGGGTGGCCCAGCTGCAACGCCTAATCGAATGCCGTTCCGCCGAGGAACGCGACACGCGACTCGACCAGCAGATCAAGAACCTCGATGCCCAGAAGGCCGACTTGAAGGCTTTGCTCGATACCACCGGCGAACGTCTCCAGACCTTCCACAAGCGACAATACGCCAATGACGAGAACCGCGAGAACAGCGGTTTGCATGCGCAGCAAGTGGCCAAAGACCTTGACGCTAATCAGCGCCGCATCGAAGAGACGCGGCAGCGTCGCAGCGAGGTGGAGGATGAACGTAAGCGGATCTGGCGCGATGAGGCGCAGGCCCATGCGCGCCGCGAGCTGATCGAGACCCAGCTCAGCGCCAAGGAGCGCCAAATGTTCAAGGTAATCGACAAGAATACATTCACCGCCCTCGACGCCTTGCCGGGCCTCGTGAAGCGCCTCAACCTGCCGAACCCCGACAACGCGGTGTTCGGCCCGCTCGCGTACCTGTTCACGGTCGATCCACGCTACGCGACGGCCGTCGAGACGATCGCCAGCAGCAGTCTCTTCCACGTCGTGGTGCGCGACGACGATGTTGCTGCCAAACTCATGAAAGCCCTCGCCCGCGAGAAGCTCGGCCGCCTCACCTTTATGCCGCTCAACCGTCTGGTGACCCCGAGCAACCTCGCCGACCAGGTGATCCCCGAATCCGCGACCGACGCCATCCCGATCATGCGCAAGCTGACATTTGAACCCGTCCTGCTCCCGGCTTTCCAGCAGGTCTTTGGCAAGGCGCTCGTGTGCCCCGACCTGGATACCGCCAGCCAGTATGCGCGCGCGAAGGGTCTGGTGGCCGTGACGCTGGGTGGTGACCGCGCTGACCGTCGTGGCGGTCTGATGGGCGGCTACCACGACGCCCAGAACAGCCGCATGGAGATTGTCCAAGCCGTGCACCACCTGCGCAAGCGTCTCGCCGAAGAAGTCGCTGCCCAGGACGCGGCGCAGCTCAGCCTCCACCGGCTGGAGCAGCAGATTCTGGCGATCCGTGACGAGCTCGAGCGTCTTGATGACGAGCGTCAGCAGCTCCGCATAAAGAAGCAGAATCCAACCGGTAGCGGTGCCGCGGGCGCGGCGTCAACAGCACCGGTGGATGACTCGGCGGCGCTCCGCTCCGTTGTTGAAAACCTCCAAGCAACGTTCAACGAGATTGAGAGCGATATGTCCGTGGTGATGCAAATGCGAGAGTACCTCGCTGAAGAGCGGACTCGACCCTTCGAGTCGGGTCCCAAGGCCGTGGAGGTCATGACCGAAAACGTGCGCACAACGGAAGAGAATCTGCGCCGGTCCCAAGCGGAGCTGGACAACACCATCGGGATGCGTCAGAAGCTGGAAGGCGAGCGCAAGTTGGCGCAACTTAACATTGAGCAGCACTTGTCGCGCCGCCTGGAGCAGCTCGATACGCAGATCGCCGCGATGCGCGACATCAAGGCCCGTGCCGGTGAAAAGAAGACGCTGCAGCAGAGGATTGCGAGCATCAAGAAGCATATCGCGAAGCTCGTGAGCCAGATCGACGCCGGGGCCACGCAGCTGGACCAACTGGAAACGCAGGTCTTGGAGCGCACGCGCGAAATGGAGGCCCTGCGGGCGGAGATGGTCGACACGACGCGCCGCCTCGATGCGCAGCAGCGCACGCTGACCAAGTACATGTCGCGCCGCAACCTCCTGCAAGAGCGCAAGGATGAGACGGTCAAGAACATCCGTGACTTGGGCGTTCTTCCCGAAGAAGCGTTTAGCCGCTATGTCGAGATCCCGAACAATCTGCTCCACTCGAAGCTGACGGGCGTAATGGATCAGCTCGCCAAATACAGCCACGTGAACAACAAGGCCTTCGAGCAGTTCGGAATCTTTACCCGCCAAAAGGAAGCGCTCAACCAGCGCAAGCGCGAAATGGCCAACGGCGCTTCGGCGATTCAGGATCTTATTACCTCGCTCGACCACCGCAAAGACGAGGCGATGGAGCGGACCTTTAAACAGGTCGCTCTCAACTTCAGCGCCATCTGGCAGCAGCTCGTGCCCGCGGGCACCGGGTCGCTGGTGATGCTGCGCCACAACGCCCGCGGCGGCAGCCAACCCCCGACGCCGCCGCTGGACGACGACGATGACGATGTGTCGCCGCAAGCTGTGGCGGGCAAGGGGCCGCAGCAGGACACCTCGAGTACGCATCCCGAGCAGTACGTGGGCATCGCGATCCAAGTCTCGTTTGTGCCCGACGGCGAAGACCTGCGCATGCAGCAGCTGAGCGGCGGGCAGAAAGCGCTGGTGGCGCTGGCGCTCATTTTTGCGATTCAGCGGTGCGACCCGGCGCCCTTCTACCTGTTCGACGAGATTGACGCCGCGCTCGACCCGCAGTATCGCGCCGCCGTGGCGAGTATGATCCATGAGTTGTCGCAGAACGCGCAGTTTATTACGACGACGTTCCGCCCCGAGCTGCTCGTGCGCGCCAACCGCTTCTACGGCGTCACCTTCCACCACAAAGTCTCCCAGATCGCGTGCATTACTCGCGAGATGGCGCAGCAGTTCATTGAGGAGGACCAGCCCAACCTGGAAGTCTAATCGATGTGTTGAAATCTATACATGGCATGAAAAAGATGGGCACTGACGACGCGTATGATGTCGACGATGGTCGTCGTCGTAGTGATTAGGGTGATGGTCGTCAGCGCGTGACTCACGACCAAGCCAATGGACGGGTGGCACGACTGCGCGGTCGGGCCTTCCATCGATCTCCGCTCAAGCACACGACAAGCCGACACACGAGCGGCTGAACCGTGGAGACGCCCGGAGATGCCCGGAACCGTTTCTGGCGGCCGCGTATGCTCTTTTTCTGCTGTGTGTTGTGATGGCCTCCGGTCAAAGGCGACCGACCGGCCTGTCTCGCCCCAAGCCGGCGGCACATGGCCCCTTCGGACCATCGCAGCGCTTAGCGCCAAGAAAAAGGGGCAGGCCCAAGGCAAAGAAAAGGACAAAGGAAGGCTTGCCCGAACCGTGATGCGCATCCCAGCGAGCCTGGTTCCACACGCGCAGCGTCTAAGGCCCGCCACCGGCATGCGCGCGGGCTGACTCGGCGGCAGCCGATCCCCGACGATGGGTGCGCGGCGGCAGTCCGGTCGCACAACACCGCGCCGCCCCGGGCGCGTGTGTGTAGCCTCGGACGGCAGCGAGATCTCCGATGGGACCTGCGCGTGGCACCGCCAGCGGCGGCGGCGGCGGCGACAGCGTCCTCGGCGTTTCACGCGGCTACGGCCACGAGCCATGGCACGCGTCGTGACCGCACGGCGAGGCGAGATGCCTGGGTGCGGTGCGGTGCACGGTCGCCCTGCGCGGCCTCGCTTTCCCTGATCGCGGGGATCGCTCGGAGGTTCGGATCGCTGCGCGTCCGGGTATCGGCAGAACGAGTCGTCCAGTCGTCCAGTCGTCTGTGGCAAGAGCTGACCCGATGGATTCGACTTGGGGAGAGCGGAGGGTGCTCGCGCCTCGTGCTGCGCCGTTCATATGGAGATCACGGGCAGATCACATCGAGCCTCGGATGCCGGTTGTGACGCCGTTTCATGCATCTCGGTCGTACGTGATGCGGACATGGGATGACGCTATTTCGTGGTCTCTTCACCGTCTCTGTGGACGGCTGACCATACGTCGCTACAACCACGCGCTTCACCAGGACCACCGAGCGCGTGCAGATCCCCCCTCACACAACAACGTCTGCCGACAGCCGAGATTACGCTGCCCTCGGCGCCTTCTGACGGGTTTTGAGCTGTTTCTGACGCCGACCACGCGCACCGCTCGAGCGGCCTGGCTAAACAAACACCGATGGGCCTTGTGCATCTCCACCGCTAAGATATCGGCACCATGAGTAATGTCACGCTCAAGATTACGCTCACGGCGTTGGGCACTACCAAAATGATGCAGGTAAGCGCGGACAAGCGGCATCGCAGCAGCGTCATGAGACCTCCAACAGCCACTCACCCCAGGACCCCCTTCTCCTCTGTACGCCGAGGATTTGCTTGACATGATACCAATGACCCTCCCTGGCGCCGCCTCTTTGTCTGCATGGCGTATGATGTAGTTCATGTCCGAAACCACGGTGCACGATGCCTGCAAAGAGATCCGCACCAAGTTCGGCGAGGCCGCCGGTGGCGCGGACCACGCGCTGTACTGGCCCGAGAACTTCCGATGGCTGATTCCGGCGCGGATCCTCGAGTTCTACGACTTGAAGTCCGGCGACGCGCTCGAGTTCAAGAAGAAGCACCGCCCGATCCGCATCCGGATGCTGGACGGCGCGATCAAGACGGTGATCATTGACGAGACGCTGGTCGTCCAGGAGCTGGTCGCGATCGCGTGCGAGCACATCGGGATTATGAACGCCGAGGAGTACTCCTTCTCGCCTGAAAACACCGAGAACTTCCGCGGCCGCGGCCACGTCGAGAAGGGCAAGAACAAGGACAAGCTGCTGGCCGGCGACGAGTCGGTGTGGCTCGTGCCCGACAAGACGCTCAGCGAGCAGGGAATGACGGAGTCAGACGCCGTTGTGCTGCGCAAGAAGTTTTTCTTCACGGACCAGAACATCGACCGCAACGACCCGGTGCAGCTGAATTTGATGTACAACCAAGCACGCGAGATGATTGTGAATGGCAATCACCCGTGCACGGCCGACGAGGCCGCGCAATTCGGTGCGATCCAGATGCAGATCCAGTTCGGCAACCACGAGCCCGACAAGCACAAGCCCGGCTTCGTCAAGATGAAGGACTATGTTCCGCCCGAGTACCAACGGAGCCGCGATGTCGAGAAGCGCATGTACATCCAGCATGCGAAGCTCCAGGGCTTGAGCGAGCTGAACGGCAAGTTCCGGTATGCCCAGCTAAGTCGCTCCCTCAAAACCTACGGCATCACGTTTTACTTGGTCAAGGAGCGTCACGAGAAAAAGAACAAACTCGTGAACGTGCTGCTCGGCGTTACGAAGCAAAGCGTCGTGCGGCTCGATGCCGAGACCAAGGAAATCACCAAAGAGTGGCGCCTCACGCAACTCCGGCGCTGGGCCGCGTCGCCGAACTCGTTCACGCTGGATTTCGGCGACTATGCAGACTCGTACTACTCGGTCCAGACCACGGAAGGCGAAAACATCTCGCAGCTCATCGCGGGTTACATTGACATCATTGTCAAGAAAAAGAAAGATGCCGATAAGTACATTGAGGCCGAGGTCGAGGAGCAGGCTGTCGTCGAGGACTACGTGAAGCCCGTTAAAGCTACAACGATCTCAATGGCGACTTCCGTCCAGCAGAAGGCCCAGGTCGGCAACCGTCCGGGCGTCGCGCGCAACATGGACATGTCGCGGGCCTCGTTCGACCCCAATATCCAGACCGCTCGGTTTGGCACGGGCACCGCGTACGGCCGTATGGCCGAGATTTCGGGTGCGCACCAGATCACCCTGCAGCACCTGAGCAACGGGTTTGCCATCGTGAACAGCGCCGCTGTCGAGCTCAGTGTCGCGGCCCAGCTCCCGCCGCTCGGCAACGACGCGGCGTCGCTCGCGTGGGTCAACCAGGCCCAAGACTCCAACTCCGACGCGCTCGTAGCGCAGCTCGCCGCGCATCTGTCGGCGACTGCGGCGCTTGTCAACGGTCTCAAGGGCTCGGCGGAGGACCTGGACTACGAAGTGCTCGGGTCGAGCGTCTCGGGCATCAGTAGCAACCTGCGGCAGATCAGCGAAGCCGTACGAATGCTGGCAGCGCTGCAGAGCAATGAGACGCAGCGTGAAGAGCTGCTGAGTGCGGCGCGCGCCGTCGCCGTGACTACGGGCAACCTACTCGAGTCTGCGGGGCCGGCCATCACAGGCCATGCGGGCAAGGAGGATCTGTACGCGTCGGCCAAGGCCTTGGCGCAGGTCGTCAACACACTGCTCTCGCTCTGTGGGCGCCTTGAGAGCACCGAAGACTTCCAGCAGACGTTCCTCAAGCTGGTTACCAGCATCGGCGCGAGTCTCTCCGACGTCGTGAGCGGCGCGCGCACGGCCGCGCAGGCCGTCAAGGACGCCGACGCGGCCCAGCTGCTGGCGGTCCGCGCCAAGAATGGCCAGATGGAGGCCGACCTCATCCAGACCGTGGCGCAAGTCGTATCGCCGGTGCTGACGAGCAACCTGGCCTTTGCGCAGCTGAACGCCGCGGCCAAGAGCGTCCAGGATGGCATCCGGGATCTCCTCGCAGCGGCGGGCGCCTCGCAGGACTCGCGCACGGTCGAAGGCATCAAGGAGAACAGCAAGCGCGCGCTCGATGGCGTCGCAAAGCTGCTCAGCTTTGCCAAGGCGGGACCCAATGGCGAGATGGAGGAGGACACTGCGATGGACGACCAGTTCAACATGATATGCGAGTCGATCCAGCTGCTCCAGGGCAAAGTCGATGGCGCGACGTTTGTCGATTTCGCCAAAGAACTGACGCTTAACTCGACGCAGTTCATCAATTCGCTCAAGGCTGCGAGCGACAGTGCGACCGATCAGGTCGAGCAGGAGCGTTTGATGAACGCGGCGCGTTCACTGGCGGAAGCGACGAGCCGCATGGTGGCGTCGGCGCGCAACGCCGCGCGCGACTTGTCGAGCGCAGACAACGTTGAAGCGCTCCAGGAAGCGCTCCAGGGGCTCAAGAATGCGGCGAACACGGCTGCAGGCCCCCGTCTGCGCGCGAAGGTGTTCACCAAGCTCCAGAAGGCGGTCAGCGAGACGGTGTCGTCGGCGAACCAGCTGATCACGGCGTCTAAGACGGCGTCCTCGTCCAACCGCAACCAGGCTTCACAGCTGCAGCTCAACCAGGCCGCTAAGAAGGTCGGCGAGGTGCTGCCGCCCATCTCGCAGGCGACCAAGGCTTGCCACCGCGACCCGTCGGACTCCATGGCGCAGCTAAAGCTCATCAACGTCGCGAAGACGCTCATGGTGCCCGGCCAGGGCCTCGTGGCGTCGGCCAAGATGGCGGTGCCGACGACGAACGACCAGGCTGTGCAGATGCAGCTGACGAACGCGGCGAACGTGCTGACGGAGAACCTGCAGAAGCTGGAGCAGACGTGCAAGCTGAGCGAAGACCTCTCGCAGTCGCTCATTGTCGACCAGACCCACGCCTCGATCCGGATGGTTGAGCGCGACCTCGTGGCGGCCAAGGAGCGCGGCGGGTATGCGGACCCCAAGAAGGCCGAGGAGCTCGCGGCGCTCCATGCCTCGGATCTGCATCATGAAATCACGAGCTCTCTCAAGGTGCTTCACAACACGCTGCCGGTGCTCGTGGCGGCCGTGAACAATACCAACCAAAAGCAGGCCGTGAATGCGACGACGGAGGCCACGAGCGCGCTCCGCACGATCGGATCGGCGTCCGTCACGGCGGTGGCGTGGGCGGCGGCCGACAACAACGAAGCGCCCGACCTGTCGGTGCTGCACGCCATTACCCAGATTGCGCAGGGCATGCACGCGATCGTTGATGCTGCGGCCCCCGTCATGGAGAACGGGCGCCCCGGGGACCTGCTCAAGCTCGAGGACAGCCAGGACGCCATCATCAAAGCCATTATCCACACGTACGACCTGCTGCCGGGCCAGAAGGAACTGAGCGAGCTGATCGCCAAGCTCGACCGCAAGAAGGCGATGGTCTTTGAGATGGGCACCGTGCGCGGCGAGAACTATGCGGCCGCGCAGGGCAAAGTCCAGGTCGGCGTCGCGGCGGCCGCCGTGGCGGCGAATAACGTCGTGAACGCGACGAAAGCCTCGCTGCTCGATGTGCGCGACACGGTCATCGCCTTCGACGGCGCGATCGAGAAGCTGACGGCCTCGATCACCGCATTCTGCAAAGCCTCGCCGGACGCGTCCCTCCCGGCGACGCTCAGCCAGTCGTACAGCGACATTCTGCGCGTCGCGATGCAGCTGCTGCAGAACACGAAGGCGGCGGCGGCGGACAACACGAACAGCCAGCTCCGCTCGGCGCTGTTCCAGTCGTCGCAGGTGCTCGTCGCGACGATGGACAAGCTGGCCGAGGCGTGTTCCGGCAGCGCGCCGGGCCAGAGCGAGTGCAATGCGGCGCTGAGCAAAATCGCGCAGGCGCATGCGTGGATGGAAAGCGTCAACGAGACGGCCGCCTCGCCCGAGCTGACGTACAGCCAGTGCGTCACGAAGCTCACGGCGGCCAGTCGCGCCTGCGCCACACACACGGCTGCCATCAACAACGCCGTCCGCGCCGAAGACCCGATCGCGCTCGCAAAGGAGGCCGTGGACATTTCGAACCAGATGCTGGCGATGACCGAGGCCGTCGGCGCCGCGGCATACCTCATCGGGATCGCCGACTCGTCGTCGATCGCGGCCCAGGCGCCCATCGTGGACCAGGCGAGCATCCTGGCGACGTGCCAGGAGGTCGAGCAGTCCTGCGTGGACCTGCTTGCTCCGGACAACACGCAGACGCAAATCCTGACGCTCGCGGGCAACCTCGCCAAGCAGACGGCGAGCCTGTGCAACGCGTGCAAGCTCGCGGCGAACAACCTGGACGTCGCGGTCGCGAACCGGCAGCACTTCTCGGACCTCGCCCGCGAGATCGCGAACCGCATCAACGCGCTCGTGCCGAGTATTAAGGCGCTCGCGGGCAACCTGAACGAAACGACGCTCGACAACACCGAGCAAGCCGCCGTGCCGCTGCTGGACATCGTCGACAAGCTCGCGCAGTTCGCGTCGTCGTCAGCTTTTGCGGGCACCGACGCCAAGATGTCGGCAAACGCCGCGCTCGCGCAGAAACCCCTGCTGGACGCGAACCGCACCCTGCTCCAGGCCGCGCAGGAGACGGTGCAGAGCATCAAGATGGTGTGCGCCAGCCCGAAGGAGGACGATATGCAGAAGCTGCTGCAGGCCACCGTGCGCTCGCTGAGCGAAGCGCTGCAGCACACCAACATCGTCGTGACCAAGTCGGCCCCGGGCCAGCAGGAGTGCGCCGACGCCATTGCGAAGCTGCAGGAGTGCACGGGCACGGTCTCGGCGGCGGTGCTCGAGTCGTCGGTGAACAACCTCGAGCCGCAGGACCACGTGGACAAGATGCATGTCGTCGATTCACTGCGGGTCCTTGCGTCGCTCATCGATGTCGTCGTGAAGGCCGCCAAGGAGAACGCTGGCCAGCTCGCCGTCGCCGTGGGCGAGCTGCCGGTCAACTTCAGCAAGGTAGCACAGCAAACGACGGCTGTGGCGTCGAATCTGCCGGACATGGACGCGCAGCTCGCGATGCTCCAGGACCTCGAAAAGATGGGCCAGAGTGTCGTGAACATGCTGACGCTCGCCAAGACGATGGGCGGCTCGCAGGCCAACGAGGGCGCCGTCAAGAACGTGATGGGCGAGCGCGCCCAGCTCAAGGAGAGCATCGGCAAGATGATCACGCTGCTCGAAGGCTCCCGGGACGACTCGGGCGACTTTGCCAAGGGCGTCGAGCACATGGAGAACTTGATGAACCTCGGCGAGGAGGCGAGCGCGCAGCTGGCCGAGCAGGGCAAGAGCGACCCGTACTCAACCCACGCGATCGCAGTCGAGGTGCAGGGCAAAGCGGCGCTCGAGGCCGTGACCGAGGTCATCAGCAAGACCAAGACACCGGCGCAGTTCCGCGCAATGACCGGCAAGCTCAACGGCCTCGTGGAGCACCTGTTCCAGACGAGCGAGAAGGGCTCCGGCGCGACCGAGGACATTGCCGTCAGCACGAGCCTCAAGGAAGCCGCGCGCAACATGTGTGCGAACCAGATCAAACTCGTCGAGGCGATGCGCCTCGCGAGCGGCCGCTCGGCGGCCGATGCGTTGAGCCGCGGTAAGCTGAACCAGGCGGCCCGCGACGTCTCGTCGGCCATCGTGCACCTCATCGCAGCCGCCAAGGAAGGCAACAAGGGCCTGCTCGTCTGCGAAAACATCCTCGAGCGGGTCCGCGACATCGGCTCCGAGATCGAGAGCTCGTTCATTTTTGCGACCGCCGGCCAGCTCGACCCGCTCGATGCGCGCGACAACTTCACGCGGCACAAGGACAACCTCCTGGCCGCGACGAAGGCCGTCACGGAGACGACGAAGTCGTTTATCACGGCGATCACGGGCTCGCAGGACGCGCTCGCCGGCGCGGCCGCGAACAGCCTGCGGGCGCTGGAGGCGCTGCGCACCGAAGCTCGCCACGGCGCCATCTCGATCACGTCGGCCGATAAGAACATGCAGATCCAGCTGCTGCAGGCGACGCAGTCCGTGACCGAGACGATGGCCAAGCTCATCGCGGGCGCGATCAAGGCGAACGGGCGGCCTGCCGACGATCCGGTGATGAACGAGCTCAGCGACGCGGTGCGCAACAACTTCACCGCGATCGGCGAGCTGGTCAGCGTGACGCGCATCCTGGGCGACGAGTCGTCGCGCGGGATCCGCGCGGCCGAGGGCGCTAAGGCCGGCATCGACGAGGCGCTCGCCTCGATGACCAGCGACGCGCCGGCCCAGGGGACCGCCTTGCCGGACGAGGTCACAGGGCTCGCCAAGCAGCTCGCGTCCTCGGCCGCGAACCTGCTCGTTGCGGCGCACAAGCAAGACGACTTTATCGCGGCGTGCAACGCCATCAAGAAGCAGCTCTTCGACCTTGCGCGCGCCGGCAAGGCAAGCACGGACCAAGCGCCCGCCGAGAGCAAGGCGGCCATGTCGAACGCGGTCATGGGCGTCGGCCAAGCAATCAAGGACCTGCTGGACAAGGTGCGCGCCGGGCAGCAGACGAACACGCCGGCGGTCAAGGCGCAGATCCAGACCGCCGCCAAGGGGCTGACGGTGGCCGTCAACGAGGTGGTGAATGCCGCCAGCAGCCTCGTGCCCACGGGCTATATTGACAGCAGCGATCCGAACGTCATTGCCGAGCGCGAGCTGCTGGCGGCCGCGGTGTCCATCGAGGCTGCGGCGCGCAAGCTGGCGTCGCTCGTGCCCGAAGAGAAGGTCCAGGCCGACGAGAGCCTCAACTTCGAGGGCCAGATCCTCGCCGCCGCGAAGGGCATCGCAAACGCGACCGCGGCGCTCGTGCGCTCGGCGACGGGCACGCAGCGCGAGATCGTCGCGAAGGGCCGTACCGGGCCGAAGGAGACCCAGATGTACTTCTCGGACGGCACCTGGTCCGACGGCCTCGTCTCGGCTGCCAAGATGGTCGCTGCGGCGACGTCGGACCTCTGCGATGCCGCGAACCAGGCCATCAAGGGCAACGTGCAGCGCGAGCGCGTCATTGTCGCCGCCAAGAGCGTCAACGCCTCGACGATGCAGCTGCTCACGGCGGCGATGGTCCGCTCGGACCCGAGCAGTGCGTCCCAGATCCGCCTCAACGCCGCGGGCAAGGCCGTCCAGTCCGCCACCGACCAGCTCGTTAAGGCCGCCGAGGAGAACATGGCCTTCGAGGACGCCGGCATCGTGACGACCGTCGCGAAGCCCAAGGGCCTCGCCAACACGCGCGTCGCGGAGATGGAGGCCGCCATGTCGGTCCTCAAGATGGAGCGCGAGCTCGAGAAGGCGCGCACCAAGCTCTCCGCGTTGCGCAAGGGCAAGTACGAGTCCGCGGGGTCCGCTGCCACCACGGCGGCGACGCCGAGCCCGGCCGTGGCCCATCCCGCAGGCAACGCCGCAGGCGCCCGTCCTGCCCACTAAGCATGCGTGGGGGTTGCCCCTCTGGCGGCCGTTGCTGACGGGCCAGCTTCCGTACGCGCACGGCCCATCCGCCGGTCTGCGTAGTCTCTGCGGTATGGTCCCTGCCGATCTCGAATCTCCCTGGTCCGTGGCCATCCTCGTGTGATGTCGTTGTAAATAAACAGAGTGTGGTGATGATGGATGACTCTGCCCTGTCGCCTTCCCCGAGTGGAGCGGAGACGACGCCGGATGGCTGGGCGCATGGCTTGTGTATCCCTGGTACGACGCCGCGGAGACGCCGGAACGCGCCGGAAAAATAAAGGTCCGACTGGCTGGCGGGCGCCCGCCCCGGCCCGCGACGGCGGAAGCTGGGCCCAGCGGAAGGAAAGGGCGGCGATCGCCGAACATGCGCGCGCCGCGGCGGCGGTGTGGCGTGGCTGCACGCTCCTTCTGCGCGCGTCATCACGCGTCTGCGGCGGCGGCGGTTGCTGGTGCTGGTGCTGGTGCTGGTGCTGCTGCTGCTGCTGCTGCTATTGCTGCTATTGCTGCTATTGCCTCGTGATCGGCGGCTCACGCGTGACACGGTCGTTGCTACGAAACGCTCCCCACCGCGCCGGCGGATGCTTCATCGTTCTGCGACGCTGCCGGGGCTGCGGCTGCGACGACGGCAGCATGCTCAGGCGGACGCGCGGGCGGATGCGGCAGCCGACCCAACCCAACACGACGTCCGGTCGCCGCCGTCCAGCCCCCTCGCGGCTCGGCTGATGGGCACGGACGGAGCAGGGGCACCCAAGGGGGCCACGCGGCCTCGCCTCGCCGTCGTGCGGCCGCCCGAGCTGGCCCGAGCCCATGGCGAGGCGCACGCCGGCCGCGCTGCGGGGGGAAGGAGGGAGGCATGAGGGCCCGCCGCAGTAGGGGCACGCGACCTGGTGGGTGGGCACGAGCAGGCGGCGGGCTTCTTCTTGCCCCTTTTCGGGCTCCTCGGACGCACCACGACGGCTCCGGCAGTGCCCGCCGTCTGCGCGGCGTGCGACGGACCGCGGTCGCGGGATCGCCGCCGCCGCCCGTCGCCGCCGTCGCCCTCGGTCGCCGGAAGCCGGAGGCTCGGCTGTTGGTGCCTGGAGGACCCATGTTGAACGCGGCGGGATGCTGGCTGCCGTCGCGCCCCGCCGTGGCGCCTCCTCCGTGATGTCCGCCCGCCGGCCGAGCTGTGTCGCCCCTGGAAGCGGCCGAGGACGAGGCCCATCGTGACGACGCCGATCGCCCGCCCGCGGGGACGTGTGGTATCACGGTCGAGGTCGTTGTTCGTCGTGGTCCGCATGGCCATCGGGACGGACGCGTGGACGCGTGGACGCGGCGGCGCACCCATGACGATGGAGGGCGCCGTCGGCGCACGGCGACCGGGGCAGCAGCCGCAGCGGCCGCCGGAAGAAAGCAGGGGCGGCACCGGACCGGCAGATCGCCCCGCTCCCGACGTATGGCGTGGCCGATACGGATGCGGAGGCCTGTCATGGACGGCACGGCGGCGGCGCCCACACGGGGCGAGGATGCGCGCGCCGTGTCGCACAGGACCGCGTGCGGAGGATGAAACGGAGGCACAAAGGCCACCCCCGCGGCAGCCCGCGGCCGGCGGCGCCTGAGGAAACGCGGCAGCCCCCGTGCGGATGAACGCCGTCCAGGGCGGCGTCCGCCGGTCGACCGCCGCGCGAGCCTCGGCGCGCAGCCGTCGCACAGCGGCCGGTGTCGCGTGCCGCGTGCCGCAAGGGCGATGCCACCTTGGTGGAACCCGCAGCGGCCATCGCTGCGATCGCAAAGGCTCCCCGCGGCGTCCACCTCCGCATCCCGCAGCCTCGCCTCCCGCAGCGTCTGCCCCTGCTGGCTCGCCGTGCCGGTGGCACCCAGCACCCACGCACGGGCACTCACACTCCTCAGGCGGCCGCCTCGCGCGCACCAGGCGGAGGGGCCGATGGCCCATGGACCCGAGGCGTGAGCGGATGCCGCCCTCGCGGCGCGAGCTCGTCCTTCATAAATACAGCCGCGGTGGGGGAGACGGGGTGGAAATGTCCCTGTGGCATCGTCTTGCCCAGCATACCTACGGCATCCCCCATCGTGGTCGTCGGCTCAGGTCCTCAGGTCCCAGCGAGCAGGGGGTTGCGGCAGGCAGGCAGGCGCGAGCACCCGGCCTTCGGCGTCCTTCGTTCGACTCGTTTCTCTCTATGACCTCATGACGCATGTTGCCGTCCATCCCTCCCTGGTTCTGATTGGCTGGCCCCACCTGCACCCGTGTGGCAACTGCCGACTTCCGACGCGCCACATCACCTTCGATCGACGCTCCGTACCCGTGGACCATCGCCCGTGAAGGACGAGTATGCGCTAACCGCGTCGGTGGTCTGCGCTCCGCCCTTGCCGCCGTCGGGCGCCGTCCTCCCCGGCCACGCGGCGCCTTGCCGCATCGCTGTGCTGGCCTCCCTCGGCGCCGACCCCCGCCACCGCCCGCGGCCGCGCTGCCGACCGCGTTCGAGAGGCGCACGCCGGCCGCCCCGCGCCGGCCGACACGCCCACGGCGGCGCCATGGCGCCGTCCTTCCCCACCCACCCGTCGATCTGGTCGTCATGGGCGCCCGCGGCCGCCGCGCCGCCCGATCGGCCGCATGACGACTTCGAGGCGGCCCGACGGCCGCCCGCCAGCGCTGCGCACGGGCATGCCGCCGCGTACATCGCCTACGCCGCCGCCGCCGCCCGCGGGCCGCCGCCGCCGCCGCCGCCGCTCGCCCCGCCGCCCCTCCACGCCGGGTACGACGGCTACGAGCGGCAGGACGACCGCCGCGACGCTGCGTACGGGCCGCCGGTGCCGAGTCCGCCGCGGTATCCCTCGTTCGACGCAACGCCCGCCGCGTCTCCCATGGTCCACCACGATGATGCCGCTGCCCAGGGCGGCCGCGCCTGGCGGGGCTACTCGCCGCAGCCGCAGCCCCAGCTGCCGCCGCAACCGATGGCGGCCCGGCGCACGTCGCCGCCGCACGGTCTGGCCCATCCCGGGGAAGTCGCGCTGAGCGAGGCGCCGTCGTGGCGCGAGGACCTGATGCAGGCCGGCCGGCCGCGGGCGCCGCAGCGCCACGTCTCGGACACGGCGGCGTATGCGACCCTGCGCTCCGCGCCGCCGCCGGGCATCGCCATCCATGTCGGGTACGCGGACGCGCTGAGCGGCCTGCCGTCGGCGCCGCTGCCATCGACGCGGGCCGCGGCGCCGTACGCGCACGGGCCGCCCCTGCCGGCGTACGCCATGCACACGCGGCCCATCGACATCCCGGCCGCGCCCTCGCCGGCCGCCAGCCTGCCCGTCCTCTTCGAGGGCGAGACCGCCTCCTCGGGCGGGAGTTACTTTTCGGACCGCTTTCTCTCGGGCATGGCCCGCCGCTCCAGCTACCGCTGGGGCGGCAGCCTCAGCAGCACCTCGGGCATCTGGGCGAGCCCCGTGCTCGCGGCGGCAGCGCCGCCGCGCACGGATCACTCCGGCGCGTATCTGCCGCAGGCTGCCGCCACCGGTGCCTACGAGCCGGCCCGCGGCTCCGCCCACGGCGGCGGCGCGTCCCAGCGCGCGCCAGCGAGCGAACGCCCCGCGAACCCCGCCGTGCTCGCGGTCGTCGACGAGCCCGCGTGGATCGAGCTGGAGCGCGCCGTCACCGCGACCGTGCGCGACCTCTTTGACGGGCTGCCGGACGCGCCCGGCGATCTGCCCGCCGAGCTCACCTACGAGAGCAGCTGGCCGTCCGGCACGCCGGCGGCGCCGCCGCCGCGGGGCGCCAAGGAAGATGGGCTGCTGGGGTCGGTGCCGGTACTCGATCTGTCGCTCGTCGGCCAGCTCGCCGACAGCTCCGCGTCGGCGGGTACGGCGGCGCCGGCGGCTGGGCACGGCGGCGCCGCCTCCGCCTCCCCGCCGCCGCCGTCGTCATCTGCCGCCGATGGGGCCCATGCCGACGGCGACGCCGCCGTGAAGCCGCCGGGCCGCAAGCCCCCGCCTCCCGGGTACGTGTGCAACCTGTGCTTTTCGTCGGGCCACTGGATGAAGCGCTGCATCTACTTCAAGGACCGCAAGCACCAGCTGCAGGAGGCGCGCCGCCTGGCGCTGCAGCGCGGCGAGACGGTGCTCAAGGGGTTCCAGCCGCTGCCGTTCCGGCCGACGATGCCGACGGCCGGCGGCGGCACGGACGGCGGCGCGGGCGTCACGCCGTCCGGACTCAAGCTCCCGACGATGCCGCCCGTCCCGCCGCGGAAGTACCTGTGCCGCACGTGCGGGATGGGCGGGCACTGGGTGCATCTGTGCCCGAAAGGCGTGGCGCGGCACGAGCTGCTCATGGACCACGGGGGCGTCTCGAACGCCTCGAGCGCACCAAACAGCGCGAACGAACCGCCGGTGTGCAAGTACTGCCGCCGCCGTGGCCATGCCATCCATGCCTGCCCGTCCCGGCAGAAGCGTCCGCAAGAGTTTGCTATGTAGATCCTTTTCTCTCTTTCTTTTCCTTTCGTTGATGGCCATCGCCGTCGATCCTGCCGTTTCCTTTTCATTTTCTGTTGCTCATTTTCTTGCCGTTTTCTTTTCTTTTCTGTTAACCGTTTACGATTCTCAATTTGTACATTTGGACGCTCACCCATGGTACCTCTGAGCGCCGTGATCGCCATCCCTGATCGGTGATCGATGCCCAGTACGAGTGTCACCTAATTCTCCGTTTGCAGGGCCATGTAACACATGCAGAGGGCCCCTCGGGCAGCACGCGTGTCGCGCCCGCCTTCACGCGCCCGCCTGCTCGCCTTCCGCCGCCCCCGAAGCGGTGGGGATCGGAATGAGGGTGGTGCAGGCGAAGCCTATCATGACAAGATATGCCTGGCGAGGCAAGGTGGGGGAGGCCGATGGCATACCAGCCATGCGAGTGTTTGATATCATTGATTGACAACCGTAAACCCATCACAGCGCACCAGAGCGACGCGTGGCCGTCAGGGGACACGTAGTGGCTGCACCACATCAAGAGCGTCACATTCAGCCAACGCTGTTGAAACGCTCTTTGAGGAGGATAAACGCATCGCCGTCGGCGCGCGTCCAGACGGCCTCGGTATGCCCTGGCCGGACACCCGGTTCGGTCGGGTCCGGGTCAGCCGGCAAGACGGCCGACGCGAGACAGCACCGCACGAGGATGCGGCCCGCGGGCGACATGAGGTCGGGATCGATGCATGCCAGCACCGGCTGGAAAGCCGCGAGCACGCGCAGCGGCAGCGGCAGCTCGATACTCGACAGAAGCTGCTGCGAGAACAGCATGAGCATATCCAGATCGACGGTCTGGTCCCGCCAGCCGTCGGCGAAAAAGGCCATGATCGGCAGGAGGTAACCCACGTGGCAGAGATGGACGAGCGGCGCGATGAACGCCTTGCGGATGCCGATCACCTGCTCTGTGGTGATCTCCTCGACATCGAACGTGCGGCGCTGCAGGTTCGCGACCGCCATCTCGAACGCGAGCGGCGAGACTTCGGGCATGGTGGCGACGAGGGCATCGAGCAGCATGAACAGCGTCGGCCGGTCCGTGATCAGCAACTCCGAGGCATACAAGTCGGCGCTCTGGAGCCACTGGCCAATGTAGAGGGCGAGCACGTGCGCGCAGACCGGCTGCGCGGTGCCAGCCGCAAACAGCGCGTGCCACTGCGCCTCGAGCGCCGTCGAGGAGTCGATGGGCTCCGCCGCGCGGCGCACCGCGTCCATCGCGTCCATCGTCGCCGCGACCGCCGCCGCGCTGCTGCCATCGACACTGACGGCCGTCGCCACCAGGGCCTGCAGCTGCGCCGCCTGCGCTGCAGGCAGCCCCGGCTGCGCGTGCACACCATACAGCCGCGCCAGACTGTGGCGCAGGAACGGTGCGTGCTGGAGTGGCCGCCGGTCGGCGAACGCTTCGCCGCCGCGCGGCCCGACAAACGTGCGGTGTACGAGGTAAAGATCCGCGGCATCGATGGGATCGGGCGGAGGGCGCTGCAGGCGCCGCAGCGCGGCTTGGACGGCGGGCGAGACGGCGTCGCCGTGCTCGGCCAGCGCGGCCGCAAGGCGCGGCATCGCGCCGCCCTTGGCCGCGACCCAGCGATCCAGCTCCTCCACGAGCGCCTCCGCCGCATGGCCTAGCAGCGGCGTGGCCCGTGGTGCCGGCGGCGGCGGCGACTGCGCCACTTCCTGCAGCACGGCGCGGACCAGGGTATAGTGCATCTCGGACGCGCAAAGCGCCCGGAAGTGCCGGTGGCTCCATGCCGCGAGCGTGGCCTGCGTCTGCTCCGGGAACTCCGACAACAGCGCGCGGACCTGGTCCTGGACGTCGGCGAGGAGCACGACATTGGGCGCTGCCATCGGCGCCATGGCTGCTGGAAGAGCGGTCAGCCGCACGGCGTCGTCGGCGGCGCTAGCGATGCTGCGTCCATGGGATATCGCCGTGCGAGCGATGCGATGCGATGCGATGCGGCTCAACAACAGACGAGGGATCGGCGGGCGCACGACGGGTGCCACGGATGGGCCAGCGGAGTTTCGCGCATGCGCCACGCGACGGTCATGGATTCGCCCACGTGAGGTAGGCTGGGATCCCGTGAGTGGCCTTGCGATGGACGCTGAACGGGCTCATGCGTCTGCTTCGTGGAAACACCCCACGGGGCGATCCTGTCGGAGCTCGTCACGCATGAACGCGCCTTGTCTGCGCGCGTGCCTGCGCCGCCCGCGTCAGGGATGTGCCTTCCCGTTTTTCTTGTGCGCAGCAGCACCCCCACGCTGCCCCGTCGCGCAAGCCAACGCCAACCTGCGGGCGCCACGCCGACGAGTTACAGCGATCGGCGTCGCCAATCGCTCACCGCACAAAGAGAAAACTAGTTGAACTTTTAGAGACTCCGGATATCATACAGATGGCCGCGCGACGTATCACGGGCGAGACCGCTGCCGCTGCCAAGTCCGGCCGCTGCCGCCGACGAGCCGCTGTGGCGGCCATCGTTGAGGATGGACGGGCACCATCGTCCGATAAAGAGCTTATGGGCGGCTTCGCTCACGTACAGCGTTTCGCGCTCGTTCGCCAGCAGCTCGAAGGCCGAGTTGAGCGAGTCCTGGGCCTCGGCGCTCGGCGAGTCGGCCACGAGGTCCTCCATCTCGGCAAAGATGTCCTTCTCGTCGTCGTTGCCGATCCAGCACATCGAGACGGGGTCAAAGACCATCTGGCCGACTTGCAGCGCCGCCTTCCCGCCACCGACGTTCTTGATGAGCGCGGGCCGCACCGCGGGCGCCGTCCCGATCACGCGGTCGAACGCCAGCAGCGCCTCGTCGTTGCCTTCCCATGTCTGGGACTCGGGGTTATACTTCATCGCGCCGACGACGCGCGGCTGCTTGAGGTTCGCCGCGTTCAGGTTCTTGATCAGCGTGGGCTTCTTGCGCGGCCGCCGCTTCTTCTTGTCGAGGCTCGGCGACGGCGCCGCGTTTGCGCCGCCAGGCATCGTGCTGGCGTTGTGGCGGCTCAGGAGGCCGCCGTACGCGTGGGGCGCCGTCGTGCCGGCCGCGGCAGAACCGCCGCCGCCGCCACCGCCGCCGCCGCTGCTGCCGCTGCCCATCCCAAGCTTGCTCGCGAGGAAGCCGGTGCTAGGGCTCCCGGCACTGCTGCCCGGGCCGCTGCCGAGCTTCCCGACTTGGGCAGAAGCGGCAGCGTGCGCGAGCCGAGGGCGCGGCGCGGCCGCGCCGGGCGGC